>JBBPBS010000207.1:12326521-12374395 GCA_037974835.1 Cicer judaicum | reverse complement strand
TTTGCATGTAAGAGTATTGAGATAATTTTAGATTAGAAGTAAGGATTTAATTCTATAAATTGGGGTGAGAAAATTTCTATGCATGCATAAATAAGACTTTGTTTTGAGATGATATTTTGTAACAATCTTATTTTATGTTTTCATAAATAAGAAGTAATATGCATAGAGTCATAATAGCTCATAAGATTTTATTTTGAGATGATATTTTATAGATATAAACCTTTAAATTTATGTTTTGGGATGAATGTACCTTAAATTTTAACAAGATTGTGATATTTTGTTACAATCGTATGAGTTGTAATATAATATTATAAAAAAAAAAAAATAAACTTTACTATAAATGCAGTGATTGCTTAAATTATTAAAATTATAACGCCTTACACTATGTTTTAGATAAATATTGACAGGTGTTACATATTTATCCACAAATGATCCTGACATCTAATTAAATTACAAAATATTATTTAAATACCTTAATTTAAATATCCACCCTAACCAAACATGGAGTTAAGCCCCAAATTTTATATTGTAAGTGTATATAAATTAATCTCTTTTAAAAATATAAACTAAAATTTTAAAACATACTTTTTGATAAATTTGATTTGAAAGAATTGATGTGAAGAAAAGTTGGTGAGTTGAAAATTTTCCTTGTTTATTTTTTTGTAAAGTTCGTTTCAAAGTTTATATGCCAACTATTGGGAAAGGTATGGGAACTTATTACATTTGGTAATCAATGGGCCAATTTACTTCGAGCTCGCGTTTTTGGAGTAGGGGTTCTTACTTTTCATCATATTTTTGGTTTAAATTTACGTTTGGTCCTTATAAATATATATTTTTATTTTAGTGCATGTATGTTTCTTTTTTTTTTTTTTTTTAATTTCATTCGTGTGCATGATTAAAAACCATTATTTTTTGTCTTTGACGTTGAAATAAACGAAAGATTTTGACCGATTATTTTCACTCTTCCCTCTAACATAAAGAAGTAAAAATTTGACCATTCAATAAAATAACTAACACTTGTAATTATTGTGTTTTATTAGCCACTGTATCATCATACTAAATAACATTATTGTTTCATTAATGATGTGGAAAACAAAAGTTAAGGGGGGTTATTTTTTAATAATTAAAAAAAATAATTAAACCTAAATCTTCATATTCTTCCTTTAAAACTATGAACACTTCTTTTCAACCTAGAAATACAAACTATTCGACTTAGAGTTTGAATATAGTGCATAGATTGTGGAGAAAGGAAGTTTGTTGGCGAGGAGGTCAAAAACGATGATTCGGCGGTGGGTGGGAATGATAGCGGGAAGTTAGTAGAATCGCCCAATTGGGATTTTAGGGTTTTGAGTAAGGTCGTTAAATTTGGATTTTTAAGTAAATTTGTTTTGTCTTGGTAAATTTGATACGTAGTTCACTTCGTATTAAAATAAAGTTTAAATATGTCATTGATCTCTTCAAATATATTATTTTTGAATTTTTTTTTTGATTTAGTTCATGTAAAATTAGAGACGGTTTTAATCCTTAATATCAACGTCACAAAAAAAGAGCTTGCAAACAATCGTAACACATGATTTTAGTACCAATATTTCACACACTTCTAAAACTCAATTCTGCACCTCATTCCAACAATAGCATCGGTGTTCTTCTCCTACCACATTTATATGGTAAATAATTGAAAGTAGAGAGACGTTAATGGATAAAGTCAAGAAGAGAAGAGTTCCATAATTTATGGCATGGAGGAAGACAATTTTTCGAAACCTCCTAAACGACTTTTTTAATTTCTATTCATATTTATTTTACAAAATAATACTAATTATTAAATAAATAAATAAATTTACTAATTAATAATATGAGATATTTTAATTTTTAATATATCATCTTTATAAAAGATGATATGTTGGTGTGTATTTATAAGGTCACGTATCATGGTTATTTGACAGCTCTTTTTTTGCAATGTTCATTTGACGATAGAGACCAAAGCGATCGTCTATGTTTTATAGAGACTAAATCAAAATAAAAAAACTTACAAAGATTAAAAATTAAAAACATATTTAAACCTTAAATTGCTATTAAAATTAATGTATAAAATACATATACACTTTTATAATACCATAAATTATCAATAATTTAAACTTTTAACTTAATTATAATTAAAGTAAAATATACAAAATTATTGTAAAATTTTATATTTATAAATTAACATTAAATCAAACTAAATAAATTATATCCTACCAAATCAAAAACACTAAACTCATAAAATTGTTAAAACATTTCCTAAAAAAAGAAATATTGTTAGAAATTAAAATTATCCAAAAAAAATTATGATTTAGTCTTTCAAAAATCAAATCCTTTAATAACATCATTTCTAATGTCTTCAAACGTCATCAAATTCTTTCCAAAATAATAAAGGATTTTAAAAAATTGAACATTTTTAAGATTAAGATAAATTGTTATTACAAATTTATAAATTCATCCGTATTAATTTGATTTTCAAAATAAATTTATAAATTTTAAATCTACTGAAAATATAATGTATTTATTAAATTTGAATATTTAAATTTTTTTACGTGTTCTCTGCGTTCTCTGCGTCGAAATTGATTTTGTGTTTAGGAGTGGTGGAAGAAGGAGAGAGAATGAAGAGTGTGCCTTGAGAAGAGAAGTGTAGAAGGAGAAAGAAATGAGACAATCTTTGATTATTACAAGAATCACATGTCTTCTGGTATCCTTATTAAAAACAAAAACTGTTTTCCTTATTGAAATAACGTTATTACTCTTGAATATTTTTTAAAGTAGTATTTGTAATTATATCATGTAATAAAAGATAAATTGAGAACAAATCATAAAAACGAAAAATGAAATATTCAAAAATATCATGAATGATATTTTTATTTAAACATATTTTTAAAGTAAAATTTATATTTACCAATTTAAATAAAAAATCAAATATATTTACCGTTTAAAAGATACGAGTAAATATTTTGTCCACTTACATAATTCTGTTTTGAAGTGTTAATTATTCTATAAATTTATTGATTTAAAACAACATGCAAATTCACTCATTTACTATCTTAGACCTAATTAAGGTCTCTCCACACACATGACACACCTAGACTCAATCTTTAGAAATTTTATGTCATGTACTTTTTATTAAAATTGTAAAAGTTTTCCTCCTTAGTTTAACTCACAACTTTGTATAAAATCAAAGAGAATCACCAACTTTAATAAGAGTATATGATAAAATATACATATAATTTATGAATAGAAAAAATTAAATTTAAACTCAAATCAAAACTTGTGGGAATGAAATGTCCAATCAATTGTATCAACTATCATTCTCTTTTACAGCTTTCAAAACATCTTGATATCCTCTGTTTTTTGGATCAATTCAAAAGGGATGTTACATATTTCAACAGGGTTGGACCCATGTGTTGGGTTGTGTAGGCCTCTACTTAGTTTTAAAAAATTTAAAATTTTATTATTCAATACACTAACAATCAGTAATATAATAAATAGAAATAATAACGACAAATATCTATAACTAGATTGTGCTTATACTATATTTTGATATATTTTTCAGATGTGAATTTTTTTGTTATAATAGTAAACATTAATAAAAAATTAAATTTGTCTTTTATCAGTCGTTTTGATATTTAAATGTGTCTTTTGTTTATTAATTTATTTTTTAAATATATATATTTTTATTAATTAATTTAATTTATAAAATTACTAATACAAAAATACATCTAAAGATATATTTATAATTTTATTAAATTCAGATATTATAGTCAACACATAATATATTTAAGAAAAAAAATTACTATTCACTTTTTGTTTAGTATTATACATATGAAAATAGTTAAAAAAATATATGATATATCCACTATTTAAAGTTTCTGAAATCCGTCCCAGTATTTTAATGAAGAGTTTCATTAAAAGAAGTACTAACACAAATATACTCCATATAAATTTTTACAAATAAGAGAAAATATGTTAACAAGTATATTTAAAGAGTAAATTGCTATATTATTTTTTGATTAATTAGTAAAGTTAGATAAGTAATATAAGCCAGCTCATATACACCGATCACTTTTTCTCGTAATCAGTTCAATTTAACTGCAAATTTTACATAAACATAATTTTGAATTAAATATTTGGATATATTTAAATTAAAAAATTAAAAGAAAAATTACTTTTCTTTTAATTTATTTATTTATGTCCGTCCAAAAAAATTCTCTCACTTTAATACAAGCTAAGTTGGCTATTGTCTAAAAAATAAAGTTGGCTAAGTCAAATATGCATGTGACATCTCACCTCATTTATGTAAAGTACAATAATGGCACATACGTGAATGAAAGAATGGGAATGAGCTGAACGTGGCATTAAGTAATTCTTATTATTTGGATTTTGCTAATTTGGTTGTATTTTAATAATATTTTTTTATTGTACTTTGAATTTTAACATCATTTGACATTGTGGTATACAACTTTGCTTTAAACAAAATTGAATTAATAAGGGTTACTCCAACAAAAAAAACAAAGAACAAACTATATAAAAACAAACAAAATCAAACTAAGTTTGACTTTAGTCTTCCTAGTGATAAACTAATCCCACATTACAAATTTTATATTAGCAAACTTTCCTTTACAATAAAGACTACGCATTGCAAAATCACTACTCGGATAGAGATAATTTCTCTCTTCTTTCACACACAAGTTGAAAGATTATAAGCTATTGATAATTGATTCATTATCATTTGTATGTTTAGTATAATAATAAAGTTCGACGTTGTTTTGTCCGTCGTTTTGGTCCGATATTTTTTATTTTTCATTTTGTTCGGCGTTCGTGGTTCAAATAGGCAGATGAGTTCAATCTATTACAAATTCAATCAATAATTTGATTGTCAACGTTACATATTTGGTAGCATAAGTATTGCGGTTCCTTCTATTTATGTCAATATTTATAGCAATATATACTATTAATTTAAGTGTTGTGACTTTATTCATATATATATATATATATATATTATTTTTTATTTTTAACGACTTTGAATTTATGTTGCCTTCGATGTACTTTATCAATTTGAATGTATATATATTTTTTTGTTAATTAAAAAAATCTCTATACAATAAACTACGACATTATCAAATCATATTTTATTTCTCAACAACCAAAGGCACCATATCCAATTTAATCAAGTAATTTTATCGATGTCTATATCGTCAAACCACAATTATCTTTGTTGAATTCTCTTAACCGCCAATAGAATCTTCTTTGAAGATTTAAAGAAAAAAAATAATACAACGACAACAAAGATAAAAAATTGATAAGTACAACACTATCTCCAATTAAAAGATGCAATCACTAGAGAAAAAGATTCATTCCTTCTAGGATTTGATCTCACCAAAAATACCCAAAAATTGAAAAGGAATAGTGTTGGTAACACAAAAGAGGAAGCAATAGACATAAATTCATCATCAATATGTTCAAGCCAAAAATATTACTCTTTCCAAAACTTACCTTTAGCCCTGAGACCAAATCCAACAATTCATTAACAACTATCACACCATCCAACATTTGCCTCTTAGTCAAAAAAATCATTCTAACATGGAGATATAATTTTTCCATGCACCTTCTTTGACCTTTCAAGTAACTTAGAGATACCCTTATACAAGTAGCCAATCAAAGAAATTGGGTGATACTCTACTAATATTTTCGGGTTAGCCTTGTTTGGATTAGAGCTAAAAAAAGAGGAAGTAATATTCCTCGAAAGCTTCACATTTGCATTTTTTTACATTCTGGGAGATGTAGAACCATAACTACAAGCAACATAAACTGGTGTAGACATGACTGAAATTGTGAGTTAGCTAGAGCAATTGTAGCGATGAGGGAAGTTTTAGATATGAGAAGAGTTGTAGAGATGAGAATATATTATAAAATAAAGAGATGGAGAAAATTTGGAATGGATTGATTGAGTTATTTCAAGAGTAAAAATTTCCAAGTTGAAAAGTAATTAATCATTAAAAAAAGTCCTAAGTTGTTGAATTAGTGTATTTCTCTACGGGAAACGAGTATAATTTGGTTTGGATATGGGCCAAAACGTTTGTATTAAAACTGGGTCAAAACTAGGTCGAAACAGTGCGAATCAAATCGAAATGGTTCGAACTAGGTTGAAACTTCATGAAAAGGGTCAAAGTGGTGCTCAAATCAACAATTTTTTGATATTTATCTCACGTTGTTCGCTCTAACCTCTCCATCAATTTCTCATGCACTCTAATATTATAGATGAAATTAAATGCGTGTAGTCTTAAGATTTTACGATTAAGGTCTCGTTCCTAACAACCATGTTTTGGAGTATCTTATGTGTATTTTGTTGCGATGTTTTGTAAGCTATTTTATAGTTACAATGACATTATCATAATACATTATTGTTTCATGTTTAAGACTTTGTATCCTTTTCTAGATAAATGATTTTGGGTGTCACATTTTGGTGTCATAACCAATCCGACCAACTATACTATGGAAAATACCTTAATCTATAATGTCTTGCCTTTCACAATATACTCTAATTATCATTTCACTAAATGTTAAGCCTAATAAACTTAATATTTTTTGCTTGGTAAGTGAGATTCAGTTGGAATTCAATTGGAATTAAGTTTGTTAATTAGTTGAATAAGCCGATGTTAGTTGCTAAGTTTGTTATCCTATCCAATAAAGATGTAAAGTGTATAAATATTATTCATTCCATAATAAAGTGAAGTGTAATTCAATTCTTCTTTCTTCAATCTTATATTCAATTATCTAATCAATGCAAGTATTATTGTGTTAGTGTTATAAGAACTAGTATTACCAGCAAGGTTTGATCCTTGAGAATGTGTGCTAACTGCGTGTGATCATGCCATCCGCAAATAGCCATTTTCCTTATGGAGAAAAATGTTCTAATAATTCATGAAAATAAGAACAAAACTTTCAACATTGGTATTCAAGTCTTGGAACATAAGTGCCTTGCAACAATTGTAGGCAGTGAAGATTGGATGTGACATTACATATTTGACCACTTGAATTTCAGGGATTTGAGTCTACTGAATAAACAAGATATGGTGCAGGGTTTACCATGGATACATATACTTAAAGAAATTGTGAAAAATTTATAGTTTCAAAGTAGACCAAAAACTCATTTCAACACCAAATTGAAGTGAAATCAAAGAGCAAGCTTGAAGTGATTTACTTATGTGTGTAGGCCAATTCATACATATTTTCTTGGTGAAAATAGGTATTTTGCGTCATTCATAGATGATTTTACTAAAAAATATGGATCAATTTGATTAAAAGAAAGAGTGAAGTATTTGATACTTTTAAAAGATCTAAATCCACGATAGAAAAATAAAGTGTGAAGAACATCAAGGTGCTGAGAGTAGATGGTGGGGATGAGTATATCTCCAAGAAATTCAAAGAATTGTTGTGTATCTAAAGGCATACAACATAATATTACACCACCATATACTCCACACTACAATGGAACAAGAAAAAGAAATAGGACCCTTATGAATATTGCTAGAAGCATGTTGATCGGAAAAGATCCGACAAATTTTCTATGGGGAAAAAAGTTGTAGCAACTGGAACATAAATCCTAAAAAGAAGTCCTATAAAGATATTGAAGGGAATGACACTAGAAGAAGCATGGCCAGGAATTAAGCCAAATGTAAGGCACTTTCAAATATTTGACTCAATTTGTTTCAAACATTTTCCTGAACAACTTAGCCAAATGATACTAGTAGGATATCATTCAACTGGTGGTTATAGATTGTATGATCTTTTGAGACAAGGATATTCATCAGTAGAGATGTCAAATGCTAATGTGAGATTAAAATGAGACATTCTACATTTTACATTATTAGTAGAAGAAAACCTAATCAGATTCAAAGAGACAATTGTGGATCCTATTTAGGTCAATACAATGAAGGAATAATTGAAGTCTATTGAGAAGAATCAAACATGGGAATTGGTTTCATTATCAAAACACAAAAAGGCTATAGAGATGAAATAGGTGTATTGTCACGTAAATTAAATATGCAATTGTACATAGTCATATACAAGTAGTATAAATTAAGATCGTTCCCACGAGGATTGATTATGTCATTAATTTCAATACTTTCAATATTTTTCTAACATATTCAAAATGTTTGTTATAAAAATGAAAAGATAACATTTTTATAGTAACAAGTTAAAAACAAGATTTAATATAAAAATCGTAAGTTCAAGTAAAAATCAAATTATGAAAGCAAGTTAAGGATGGAATCCATATTGAACTTAGTTTTTAAGTCTAAAGGCTATATAATTATGAACATAGTAATTTTAGGGATTTTCCAACTCAATAATCATGGTTTTCAAGTGCATTGAAGTCATTCTATCGTACAAGTTCTCATCCAACCATACTATAATTTATCCTCTTTGGTTCTATTGATTTAAATATTATTCCAAGTTATTTAATGTCAACCACTTGTCTAAGCATCTTGACTTAAAATCATATTAAACAAACAAATCTTATTTTTCTTTTTTTCAAGTTCAAAAACTAGCAATAAATCTAAAATTATCATATTCAAACTTAAAGATAACATTAAATGAGCTTGAATACATAATGCAAAACATGCTATAAATATATTAAACCATAAAACATCATTCAATACTTTAGCTTAATGAAGTTTAGCTCATAATGAACTTTTGTTCAAACATGAAAATAACATAAAACAATGGATATAACATTGTAGCTTGAATAATTATAGAATTGAAGAATCAAAGATGAAAACACAAGCTTTATACAACAACTATGATAACCCTTTCTTCAACTTGCTTGCAAGTTTCCTTCTTTAAGCAACAATCCTTCAAAAAGCTTCACTCGTGGATGATGATAGAAAGATGGAAATGACGGCTAGAGTTCTAGTTTTTAGGTCTAATTCTTTTTACTTTTATTCAATATTTGTCTCCTTTTTATAGGACAACTGACTTTCTCTCTCTTCTTTGTACCAACACTTTTATCATTTAGCTCAAAGGATATACTTTTAGCCCAATAAAGCAAAAGTGGTTCAGCTGTCCTTCGTTTTAGAATCTCCTAATGTTAAGGATATCTCAAAATCTTTGAATGAATATTGAATGCATACGGGACCCATACAATCTGTCTACTTTTCTCATCAGTCTGTTGCACATCTTACTATAGCAATTTTTAGCATCTTAATTCTGAGAAATTTCTTCAACTCTTTTTACCTAAAAAACCACACACTAAACATGAACTTTTCTAAAAGACAAAATAAATCATATCAGAGTTAAAAGATATCAAAATTAAAATAAATAAATCCTAAATTTAAAGCTAAAATTCTAATAAGTTTTACTCAAATGGTAAACAAATTAGCATTCATATTTGGTAGATAACTCTTTTTTCTAAGAGTTATCATGTACAAATAAAAAATAAGTCCAACTTGAGAGGTGATCTAACACAAAGCTAGGTTGGTTGCTAGAGGGTTCCTGCAAAAGATTAAAATTGATTTTGATGAAGTATTTACACCTATCTCTAGGATGGAAACTATTAGATTAATGGTACCATTGCTTGTTAGAAAAATTGATTTTAACTAATCCACTTGATGAGGAAGTATATGTTGAGCATTCTCCTAGTTTTGTAAGACAAGGTCAGGAGAAGAAAGTCTTTAGATTGAAGAAGGCTCTATATGACTTGAAACAAACCCCAAGAGCTTGGAATAAAAAAATAGATGTCTTTCTTGTTGAAATTGGATTACTAGAGTGTACTTATTTATGAGCATGAAGTCTACATTAAGAATGGTGTTGAATCAAATTCCTTAATAGTATGCCTCTATGTGAATAATTTGCTGGTGATTAGGAATACTAAAAATGATATAGAATATTTTAAAAGTAAGATGATGCAACAATTTGAGATAATTGATTTGGGACTCTTATCCAATTTCTTGTCTATTGAATTTCAAAGGACCACATATGAGATTATAATGCATCAAACTAAGTATGCAAGTGATCTACTTATGAGACTTAATATGTCAAACTGCAATTATGCAACTACCCCTATAGAAACATGTCTAAAATATTCAAAAGAAGAAAATGACGAGTTAGTGAATGCCACTTATTTCAGAAGGATTATGGGCTCATTGATTTGACATGTAGCACAAAACAACTTAAGGTGATATTGAAAGTTAACATCAAATCAACCAGAAATTTGGTCAAATTAAGAATGGTGTTTATGTGAGTTTGTTAATTCATTTGGGATTGAGTTAGTTAGTTAGTTAAATTAGCTAGTTACTAAGTTTGTTATCCTAGCCAATAAAAATGTAAAATGTGTAAATATTCTTCAATGATAAAGTGCATTTCAATGTCGGTTCAATTTTTCTTCTTTCTTTGATTATATATTCAATTATCTAATCAATACAAGTGTGAGTGTGTGTCAATGTTCTAACTAATCTAATAGTTCAATAAAATATAAATATCATTTTTATTATATTGTATAATTCAAAAAATATAAAATTTGATTTTAGGTTATCTAAACTTAATTGAACCACTACAAATATATAACAGTAACAGTTAATTCATTAGTTTAATTTAATCAACGACAAAAACCTAAAAATAAAAAAGAAAATAAATTTATATTATTAATCCGTTAAAACAAAAAATAAAATAAATTTATATTATTAATAATAATTGATATTAACAATAATTACTATTAAAATTACGCAGATGATTCAGTAATGTTGTGTAAAATATTTTACACATGCATCAAAATTAAAGTCAAGAAATGTGTACAAAGCCAGACTGTCCCAGAAATTAGATATGAAACTCAAGATATGACAGACAGACAACCAAAGTGAAATCGTTTTGAGGTGGTCCTCTGCCGTTTTTGTCTTCGTTGCATGACTCATCAGACACACACTGAAACCGATACATAGACAGAGACAAAGACAACAATTTCAACAAAACCCATTTTCTTAGGAACCCCAAATTTCAGTGAAAAAAATATCACCCAATCACCCTTCTTCTTTATCTTCACAAAACAACATAGATTTTGTTCATTCCAATGAATAGGAATATTCTACTAATTCACACTTCAACGAAGAAAAATAGTTAATACCCATTTTTCAACACCTTGTAAAGATTGAAAATTTACTCCTTTGAATCAAGGGAATTATATTTTTTTTTGGCGTTAAAGAAACGCACAGAGGAAAGAGTAAAAGAGAAAAAAGGAAAAGTTTCAATTTTTATTGGTGAAGTTTTCAGTTATTTTTTGTGTGATTAAATTAATAATAAATAAATAAAAGGGTTTTGCCTTTTACCCTTTTGGATTGGATTGCGTTAAAGTTAATGGGTTGGTGACGAGTGACGTTTCAAAGTTGAATTCTTTTTCTTCTTGGACAAGACTTCGTTGGTTTTTTTTTTACCTTCTTCAAATCCAAAAATTGGAGCTTTTTTTTCTCTTTGGTTGTGTTTTGAGCTGAAAAAGAGAGATGGGTTCGTACGCAAATCTTGCTAGGAGGGCTGTGGAAACTGATATGCCGATTATGGTTCAGGTAATCAAGGAAGTCTTTTTGTTTATTTTTTTGTTTTGTTTATCTCATTGGGATTTGATATGCTCTTGGTTGACTGATTTTCAATGAGTAATTGGATTGATGATGAGGGTTTCTTTGTGTGTGTGTTTACAGATGCAGGAATTGCTTCGAGGAGCTAAGAATGCTGTGTCTTTGGCTCAGGTTTGTTTTGTTTATATACTATGAATTTGTGTGTATGTGTGTTTCCAATTTTGGAATTAGAATAAACTAGTCTATAGCTTGGTTGTGAGTTTGGATTTGGTGCGGTCGTTGACTGCACACATTCACGCGGTCAGTGTCTGCGTGACCGTTCCATTGAATTGGATGGTCTAAATTTCAAGTCAATTTTGATTTGTTTTTTGAAACAAAATTTACCGGACGAGATGGTCTAAATTTCAAGTCAATTTTGATTTGTTTTCTGAAACAAAATTTACTAGAGATCTGAACAGTCCAATCTTGGTCAGATGGTCACGCAGTCATTGACTGCGTGTGAATGAGTGCTGTTAGTGAGTGACCACAAGGAACCTGGATCCGGATCAGTGTGTGTTTTCTGGTTTCCAATGTTTGAATTATAAATTAGTCTTAGCTTGCTTGGTGGTGTTTTTTTGTTTTTGTGCATGTTATTAAGTGTTTTGAGAGAAGATTGGAGAGTTGTTCAGATTTCAGTGATAATTAGGACGCGTTTGGATCCCATTTTATGGCTGCAATATGTGCAAGTTGGCATCGAGGATGAAGATATATGATATATCTAGAAATAGGATTTGATGAGAAGATGTTCTTTTTCTCTTCTTGAATTAAGTCATGTTCGGTGAGATATGGATCCCCTATACTCAGGGGATCACACATTTGCCGCAGTCACACAATCTGGACCATTAAATCAAGATTGAACTACTAACATTCTGACTTAGTAAATCTGATTCAAAATTGATGAGTTTATGAATTTTTTACTATTGAAGTGCTTGTAAAACTTGAATTGTGTTGGAAAAAAACTTGAAAATTTGGGAAACTTCCAAAGTTGTTTTCTGCACTTCCCTTCAACATTTACATGTAATGTTTGCCATCAAATATCCCAAAGTTGAAAAGGCTTATTTCCTACTTAGTTTCATATGAAATGCAATTTTAATTGATTTATTGAAAATTTTCCGCTTTAGGGGGTGGTTTATTGGCAACCTCCAAAGCAAGCGTTGGATAAGGTGAAAGAACTCGTGTTCGAGCCTTCTATTAGTCGTTATGGTAACGATGAAGGTATTCCTGAACTCAGAACAGCATTAGTGAAAAAGGTAAATGATCATTTCTTGTTAGTCTTACAACTTTTACTTACACAAGCATTAATGAAAAAGGTAAATGATCATTTGCTTTTGTCTCGCAGTTGCGCGTTGAAAATAATTTGCACAAATCCTCGGTAATGGTTACAGCAGGTGCCAATCAGGTGATCAATCCTTTACACTATAAGACTCATTTTTGTTTTCTTAAATCCTTATAAGTTGATCTTTCGACAGAATTATGGTACTCATTTCTAAGCATCTGCAGTGCAGGCATTCGTGAATCTAGTTCTTACTCTGTGTGATGCGGGGGATTCTGTGGTTATGTTTGCTCCGTACTACTTCAACGCATACATGTCATTCCAGATGACTGGCATTACCGATATACTAGTCGGTCCTGGTAACCCGGAAACACTTTATCCAGATGCAGGTAAGAGCACAAATCTATCATTGCTAAGATTTCGAATCCATCGGACTTTATATTGCTAAAATCCAACATCTTAGTTATGTATTCTGATGAATAGATTTTTACATGTGTCTCTCACAATACATCAAGAATCGTAGAATTAGAAGACTATTTGGTATCTAATAGACAAGAATAGTGATTCAAGTGTGCAGTAGAATTTCTTAAGGCATGTCCGATTTCGTTGTTTGATTATATATATCTGAATTTTCTTGATTTTCAGACTGGTTGGAAAAAGTGTTATCGGAGAGTAAACCTGTTCCGAAGCTAGTTACTGTTGTAAATCCTGGCAACCCAACTGGAACCTACATTCCTGAGTCTCTTCTAAAGGTTTTTCTCACATTCTCTCGGCGTGTCTATAATATGTGTGTGTGGATACACTTTAAATTGTTGCTGAAATACTAAGAATTTTCCTTTTGAGTTTTCTTTCTATGGTTTCTTTTGAATTGTCTTATGCAGTAAAATATGTCTATATTCGACAAGATATTATTCCCAACGAATATGTTTGATTGATCTAAACAAAATGGCTTTTGTTTACAGAATCTTTTTTGAAATTTCTAAGCAAGTGCTTTCTCTTAATATGACAGAGGATTGCGAATCTCTGCGAGAAAGCTGGATCTTGGCTTGTTGTGGACAATACATATGAGTAAGTCCTTACCATCCTAATGGAAATTCCTTCACACTTGGCTTGGAATTGTTTCATTTTGGACTCATTTTTGGTTTATCCCTCATTGTCATACATGAATGCGTGCAGGTACTTTATGTATGATGATCTGAAGCACTCTTGTGTGGAAGGCAATCACATTGTCAATATTTTCTCTTTCTCGAAAGCATATGGAATGATGGGATGGCGGGTTGGATACGTAAGTAAATGCTTATCATGTCTTTATTTTCATCAGCACGAGATATAAGCACTAAACTTTATTCGTCCAATTGACAAATTTATACGAAAATTGAATCTGTCAACCATGCTATACAACTATTCTAATCTGCAATGCGTGATGTCCCGTGAATTTATGTCCTATTATTGATAGGAAAAATTGCACTCGAGTTGATTTATTGTATCAATGTCGTCCTTTATCTTTTTATTTCTTCGTAGTAGATCATTAATGGTCATGTACACAAATCTCTAGTAGAAGTAATGGTTGGTCTAACGGTATAAACATGAAACAGTAATTTAACACGAAAAAAGTCGCATTGAAACAAACAATTATTTGCATCCAATTAATGTTCAAATCAGCATTCTTAGTTTGAACTAAGTATTTGATGATTGCAGATAGCATACCCCTCTGAAGTAGAAGGACTTGCAACCCAACTTCTCAAAGTCCAAGACAACATTCCCATTTGTGCTTCAATAATTTCACAATACCTTGCACTCTACTCCCTCGAAATGGGACCCGAGTTTGTTACAGAACGCGTAAAAACTCTCGCCAAGAATCGACAAATCGTCTTAGAAGCCTTATCCACTCTCGGAGAAGGTTCTATTAAAGGAGGAGAAGGAGCTATATACCTTTGGGTGAAGATCCCAACCGGGCACGGTTACAATGATTTTGATGTCGTTCGCTGGCTAGCTAATAGGCACGGAATCGCTGTTATCCCTGGAAGCGCGTGCGGAGCTTCCGGAAATCTTAGAATTTCGTTCGGTGGCTTGACGGAAAATGATTGTAGAGCAGCAGCAGAAAGGCTTAAGAAAGGGTTGGAAGAATTGGTTGCAAATGGTTTGGTAGAAGACAAGTAACAAAAAATAGTGAGTTTATAGAAAGAAAGTCCATTTGCCAGTTGAACAAGTCTGTTGCAGCTGGTGCATTTAAATAAATGTTGAATTCAATTTTATAGCCTTGTTAAGTTGGAGAGTAGCAAGGTTTAATAATTTTCATTTTGAAAAGTAGATAAATGCATAAACTTTTTTCATATCAATTGACTTCTATATGTTTAAGAGAAAAATGATATCCTAGGATAGTCACCAAACTAGTTTTACACTGATATCTAATAAAAATAGAGTATGCAGTAGTTTTTTTGGAAACGGTTACAATATATACCTACATGGTATGATTGATTCGTGTTAGACGATTAAGTTAAATCTAAAAAAAAGTAAGTTTGATAGTTTGAAGGAATAAAATTCTTTAGGTTTCATTTTAATAATAAATTGGAATGTCTCTATTTACAGAGGATATTTGAAGTTTAACCAACCAATTACCTAACTAGTTCATTTACTAATTAAGTTTAATCAACTAACTCAACTCAAACTAACATTATATTTCTAATAATAACATGTATTAAGGTTCCCTCCCCTCCTAGGTGTGTGGTGGGTTAAAAAGATGTGGGTGTGTGTTAGAGATGTTTATTGTATTTTAAGAGGCAGCAAGCTCTGTTAAGGTTCCCTCTAGGAGTATAACTCTAAGATAGTGTAGTTTCTTTTTTAATTTGTTTGATTCTTTGCAATGGAAGAAGGCATAATCCATTCTAAGCCAAATGAAGGGGTCCTACAAGAGAATAATTCTGTTAGAGTGGGTCCGGGAATTCAGGTGCCAAGGAGGGGAATGAGAAATCACATGACTAGCTCAAGACTGCAGGATTACGTACACCCAAGATCTAGTATTTAGAGAATGTTGTCAATAACTAAAACGGAATATGATTGGTTAGATCTATCAATTCTTCTTTCTTTCTCTGTTATACTTCTAATAGTGCGTTTTTTGTACGTTTGCCTTCCTTCTAGATTGGAATTTCAGAACCAAATAAATAATCCCAATTTCAGTACTCTTCTTCTTGAATTTAGCTCATTACATTTGGTGCTTTCATTTCACCATGGCAGAAAACACAAGGTTGAAAGAGCTCAGTTCCGACGTCAAGCGCAACGCTGAAGCAATCGAAAAACTCTCCAACGATATTCACGAGCAGATGGCCCAATTGGGAATTGCAAATTCCTCTCGCTTTGAACAACTGGAGGCGATGCAAATGAACACAGAAAGCAAGTTTTCGCAGATCACATCCGCGCTTGACACGCTACTGAACCAGAGCCCACAACGAAAAACCCATGGTGTCGGTAACTCAAACAAACAATCATTTCAAGTGAGAAACATTAAACTCAAATTTCCGCGTTTTGATGGCAACAATGTGCTAGAGTGGATATTTCGTGCAGAGTAGTTTTTTGATTATTACGATACACCGGATCCGGACCGGTAAACTATTGCTTATGTGCACTTGGACAAGGACGTAGTCCCTTGGTTCCAAATGATGCAACGTTCTCACCCTTTTCACTCTTGGGCTGAGTTCACCCGTGCCCTAGAACTGGATTTTGGACCATCGATCTATGAATGTCCAAGAGCAACGTTATTCAAGTTGCAACAAACTGGTACTGTCGCTGATTACTATCTACATTTTACCTCTTTGGCTAATCGGGTTTATGGCTTAAGCAATGATGCATTGGTGGACTGTTTCATCAGTGGTTTGAATGCTGAAATCAAAAGAGATGTGATGATCCACACACCTATCTCGATCGTGAAAGCTGTGTCCCTTGCTAAGGTCTATGAAGATAAGTACTCATCCTCCCACAAGCCACACAAATCCACACCTCTAAACTCCTACACCCACAAAGCAACCTTCAATTCAAATAAACCAGACCAATATCACAAACCACCACACACCCCTCTCCTCCCCACCCCAACAACACGACCCATGAACCCAAACCAACAAAACCCTAATATCAAACGCATTTCCCCAGCCGAAATGCAATTAAGAAGAGAAAAAGGTCTCTGTTATTGGTGCGATGATAAATTTTCTCTAGCCCATAAATGCCCAAACCGTCAAGTCATGATGTTGCAAATTGATGACGGGGAAGATGAGATTGTCAAGGACCCAGATAACAACCAACCACATATGACCTCCCATGAAACCGAGCTTCCCACAAATGACCACCATCTTTCCCTGAATGCAATGAAAGGGACCAGTAACATGGGTATCTTGCGGTTCACAGGCCATATTGGCCATATCAGTGCACAAGTCTTAGTAGATGGAGGGAGTTCCGACAATTTTTTGCAACCTCGCATTGCTGAATTCCTAAAACTGCCCATTGAACCAGGACCACATGTCAATGTTCTGGTGGGAAATGGCCAATCTATGACTGCTGAGGGAATGGTTCCCAACTTGACAATCACCGGACAAGGCCATAACTTACGTGTACCAGTATTATTATTACCAGTGGCAGGCGCATATATTATTCTGGGTGCATCTTGGCTGGCTACACTAGGTCCTCACATAGCAGACTACGCAGCCTTAACATTGAAATTTTTTTGCCAAGGAAAATTCATTACACTGCAAGGGGAGAAAGAGGCATCACCCAAACTGTCTCAGCTCCATCATTTTAAAAGAATGCTGAATATTGATGCCGTAGCTGAATCGTTCACAGTCCAACTACTTCAATCATCCACTGAGGCAGATACGCTAACAGACCTGCCACAAGAACTAGCTCCTGAAATTGTCAAACTACTACACTCATATAGTTCAGTTTTCCAAGTTCCGACGACACTACCACCCATTCGAAGCCAGAATCATGCTATTCCCTTGCTGGAAAATACTAAACCAATCAAAACCAAACCTTACAGATATCCACATAGCCAAAAGGAGAAAATTGAGAAGATGGTGAACGACATGCTAGACCAAGGTATTATACAACCTAGTACTAGTCCTTTTTCTTCACCAATCATTCTGGTGAAAAAGAAAGATGGTAGTTGGCGTTTTTGCATTGACTATAGGGCCTTAAATGATGTGACCATAAAGGATAGTTTTCCTATGCCAATTGTTGATGAATTGTTAGACGAGCTATTTGGTGCAAAGTTTTTTTTTCCAAACTAGACTTAAGATGTGGCTTTCATCAGATTTTGGTACAACAAGAAGATAGGCATAAAACAGCTTTAGAACACACCATGGCCACTATGAATGGCTCGTCATGCCCTTCGTCTTAACCAATGCCCCTACAACCTTCCAGACATTAATGAATCAAGTTTTTTAAGAGGCTCTGCGAAAATATGTGCTAGTCTTCTTTGATGGCATACTCATTTATAGCCCGACATGGCAGGACCACCTGACACACCTAGAAAACGTGTTACGAGTTATTCGACATCATGTCCTGTTTGTGAAGTTATCCAAGTGTTCGTTTGGAGTTTTAGAAATTGAATACTTGGGTCATATAGTTTTTGGGCAAGGAGTATCCATGGAGAGTAGTAAGGTTCAAGCGACTCTTCAATGGCCAACCCCAACAAATGTCAAACAATTGAGAGGCTTTTTGGGTCTCACAGGATATTATAGACGCTTTATTCAAGCATATGCTAGAATAGCTGCTCCTCTAACTGAATTACTAAAAAAAGATGGATACTTTTATGGACTGATGCCACTGAAATATCATTCTCCAAGCTAAAAGCAGCTATAATTTCAACACTTGTCCTTGGATTGCCCAATTTCCAGCAACCTTTCATCTTAGAAACAGATGCCTCAAGAGTTGGGATAGGTGCAATGCTGCATCAAAATGGCCATCCAATTGCTTATTTCTCCAAGAAACTTGCACCACGAACACAAAAGCAGTCAGCTTATTTTCGAGAAATGCTAGCCATAGCTGAAGCAATTGCCAAGTTCAGACACTACATACTGGGCCATCGATTTATCATAAGAACTTATCATAAGAGCTTGAGAAGTCTGATGGATCAAAAATTGCAGACCCCAGAGCAACAACAATGGCTCCATCGCTTCTTGGGATATGACTTCACAATTGAGTATAAACCAGGAAAGGACAACTTGGCTGCTGATGCACTCTCTAGAGTAATGTATCTTTCATGGTCAGAACCGCAAAATTCATTTGTGAAAACATTAAAGGAAGCAATACAGAGAGACCCCAAGTTGCAAATAGTCATGCGCCAATGTCTGCAACAACCTCTACTACATCCAAACTACTCAGTGAAAGGTGACTTATTATATTGGAAGGACAGAATTGTGGTCCCTTGAGAGGTGGATATTATCCACCAACTTCTGCAGGAATTTCATAGCTCACCAATTGGAGGACATTCGGGGGTTACAAGAACTTTGGCAAGAGTGTCACAACAATTTTATTGGCCAGATATGAAACAAGAGGTGCACAAATTCGTCCAATCGTGTGCTATTTGTCAACAAGCTAAAGCAATTCACACCAAACTGGCGGGGTTACTGCAGCCACTACCTATACCTTCTCAAGTATGGGAAGACATAGCAATGGATTTTATAACAGGGCTACCCAATTCCTATGGGTTCAATACCATCATGGTAGTTGTCGACCGTTTGACAAAATATGGCCATTTCATAGCACTCAAGGGTGACTACACTAGCAAGTCTGTGGCCGAGCTCTTTATGACACATGTTGTTAAGTTGCATGGCATGCCCAAGTCCATCGTGTCTGACAGGGACAAAGTTTTTACTAGTAATTTCTGGAAGAATTTGTTTCAATTGCAGGGTACCATGTTGGCCATGAGCTTCGCCTATCACCCCCAATCGGATGGCCAGTCTGAAGTCCTGTACAAGTGTTTGGAAATGTTCCTTCGATGCTTCTCTTTCAACAATCCAAAAAACTGGTCCAAGGCTTTGAGCTGGGCTGAATTGTGGTACAACACATCTTTTCATACTAGTCTTGGCATGTCTCCATTTAAAGCATTATATGGGAGAGATCCACCTGCCTTGGTTCGATACAATCCGCAAGCATCGGATCCTGTTACCCTGCAAGAACAATTACTCAACATAGATCACATCTTACAGCAGTTGAAACAACACTTGGAAAGAGCTCAAATATACATGAAGAACCAAGCAGACATGAAACAGACTGATCTTTCCTTTGCAGTAGGTGATTTAGTCCTAGTCAAGCTTCAACCCTATAGGCAACACTCTGTCACTTTAAGAAGAAATCTGAAGCTGGGAATGAGATATTTTGGACCATTTCCAATTATGGCTAAAATAGGCAACGTGGCTTACAAGTTGCAGCTGCCAAATGAAGCACGAATCCACCCAGTTTTTCATATTTCTCAACTGAAGCCATTTAAATGTGTTCCTCTGGATCAATACATGCCTTTACCCCTTACAACAACTGATACAGGTCCAATTATTGCCCCAAAGACCATTCTGCAAACCAGATCTATCAGATAGGGGTCACAAATTGTACCACAGCTGCTCGTACAGTGGGAAAACACCACACTAGCCGAAGCTACATGGGAGAACTTCCAGGAAATGCTAGATAGTTTCCCTAACCTCAACCTTGAGGACAAGGTTGTCATATATGGGGATGGTATTGCAATGGAAGAAGGCATAATCCATTCTAAGCCAAATGAAGGGGTCCCACAAGAGAATAATTCTGTTAGAGTGGGTTCGGGAATTCAGGTGCCAAGGAGGGGAATGAGAAATCGCATAACTAGCTCAAGGCTGCCGGACTACGTACACCCAAGATCTAGTATTTAGGGAATGTTGTCAATAACTAAAAGGGAATATGATTGGTTAGATATATCAATTCTTCTTTCTTCCTCTACTATACTTCTAATAGTGCGTTTTTTGTACGTTTGCCTTCCTTCTAGATTGGAATTTCATAACCAAATTAATAATCCCAATTTCATTACTCTTCTTCTTGAATTTAGCTCATTACATTCTCTTTGTTGAATTTAAGATTACGTTCTCAAAACAAGTTTTAATATTTTGCTCCGATTTGTCAGATTGAAAATAAGTGAATTTAATATATAAAGTTGATTTTGTGGTTGAAGTGAAAGAGTTAAGTACTTGAGTGATAAGTAGTTCATCAGTTCGACTTTTACCCTTTATAAAATTCTAAGATTATTAACAATACTAATTATAATAAACAACCCAAGTTTACTCTCCATCCTCGTGAGCTTCATACTTCATACGTCATATATTCACTAACTTTTATTTGGTTCATCCTCATTATTTGATATAATTTTTAACGTTACGATTGATTTTATTATTTCCTACTATCCAACAGATCAACACATGTCTTTTTATTGTTTTTTGTCAAGTTTTTCAAAAGGTCATCTATCCCAAAAATACTTTAAGTTAAACACGTTTAATTATAAAGTTTTTATGACTGAGCTACCCAAAAGAAAATACATTTTATAGATATAAGTAGTGTTGGTTATTCAAGAGAGATTTTCAAAATTTCAACCCTCTTAATAGAATAATTCCATTGAACAAATCTTGACTAAACCATTAATAAAAAAAATTAAACATCAAATTAAGCAACTTTCAAGATTCTAGATATACATCTTCAATCATGCTTTAGCTTTGATCAACAATAAGAAAAATACTAACATCACTTCATTATTTATGTCAAATTTATATTGGTCATGTGCTACTCAAACAAGTATCTAGCCAGAGTCCCTTGATGGATTGGGCTCCCACCGATTCTAGAAAAGATCCTAAAATCTAATTAATGGGGGCTAAATTTTTTTAATAATAAATATTCAAAAATCATAATTTTTTGACAAGTAAATAAAATAAATTAATGGGTATGTAATGTATGGTAGTGTGTATATGTCTATATCATGTTATTGTGTATATAGTAGTTATATAGTGGATAAACAATAATTTTATTATCCCTTCAATGAATAAGCTACGCTATAATTATTGAATGTATTAAAATTAATTTTAAACATATGTTGAATTAGAACTGGTCTAAGGGTTAAACCATTAAAATTAAGGTATTAAGCTTAAAATTTTTTTTACTTAATTAAAAAAAAAACCTCCAAACTAAAGAATTTATGATATTATTAATAATGTTACAAATTTCTTAATAATTATATGTTAACTTAGTTGAAAAAACATAATATTTTGAATTGAGGAGAAAATTGTCGAATCATGTATTGATGTAATTTATAATTTGTTGTGTTTAGTTTTGAGTTGCAACAATATTTCATAAATCACATTAATAAGCAAACTTAGTGGAACATATTATTTGAAACTTCTAATAACCCTTCATATGTTTAATTAGTAATATTTGCATATATGATGAATTTTTTTTTTCTTCATAAACCAAACAATTCATTATAGAAAAATGGAATTCAAATGAGTCAACTTACAATTAATTAATAGTAGGAAAAGGGTGCAAAGTATTATTTGCCAGAGGAAATAAACCAGGGACTCGGTCCCTACCCTCAAACTATTTATTTACCACCTCCTCAAATTAATTATTATAATTAAATTTATAAATGATCAACTGACGCAAATTTTAATGACACATAAATAATCTATGTAATTGTATTTGTATATATTGATGTTGTGTTGATGTCCGTTATTAAAATATGTCAGACAAACAAATATTCTTTTAATATAAAGAATGATCAATTCTACTTTATTTAGATTCCTTAATTATTTTACAGGGGATTCATGAATTTTAATGAAAAAAGAAGAGTAAGTAATGTTTACTCTTACATCTTTTTTAGCTCTCAGTATAATAAATTTTTATATCTATTTTTTCATTTAAATTCAAATATAAGAAATGTTAAAACAATATTGGAATCTACAGTAAAAATTAATCAATAAAATAGAAAACTATCAATTGCAAAATTAGAAATTAAAACGGAAAATGTTATTCGTTTTAGTAGAAAACATAGAACGTTTTTGATCAGAACTGAGAAATACAAAAAACGAAGAACGTTGTTGAAAACGCAGAAAACAGAGATTATTTAACGTTCTCCTTTCTATATTCTAAACAATAAAAGTAAAATCAAAATAAAGAAAGATAATAAAAAAATAACACCAAGATTTATATGTTCAGCCTCAATTAATGAGATTTACGTCATGAACAAAGAAACAAAACAATTCACTATTGAAATTTGAATTTATAAGATTAAGTCCCTTTAAGATTGTTATCTTCCTATTATCTATAAGTGTTCACACATGTCAATACTAGTCTTTTCTTCACAATCTTTTTTTTTTTACTCTTTTTTAATCTCCTTTTTTTTCTATGAATTTTCTTGGTAATTGCATAAACATCAATTTCTCACATTTTTCCAGCAATGCAACACAATGCATTTTTAGTGATTTATAGTGTTTAAAGGCACCTTAAATTCACTAACTCTAACTACCTTTGTCGTAATTAAATTGGTCAAATTCAATTATAATTAACACTTAACTATAACAAACACTAATTATTTAATTTGAGACATATCTCTGCAAGTAAAAATAGTCACAATTAGTGTACGTATGTTTTGATATAAATTTCATTTTTCAAATTTGCATGATAATATTTTAATTTTTTTTTGTGATCTCAAACTTGTGTGGTTTTGAATTTCAGTTGAATAAATAATTAAAGTAATTTATTATCAAACCTAATCCATTTTGAGTTTTGAAGTCTTTTTTTTTTTTATTTTTTTTATTATTATCTCAAACGTGTGTGGTTTTAAATTTCAGTTGAATAAACAATTAATGTAATTTATTGTCAAACCTAATATATCTTACAGTTTTTTTACAACAATTATAACCACAAATAAATTTTAGCTATTTAAAAGGTGATAAAATCTGAAAATTCATAACTAAATACTATAACTATGACACCAATGAAAGAAATAAAAATGAATAAAATGATTGCCAACATTTCCATAGGTGTTGCAATGCAAATTATTTTAATAATACTAATAACATTTTGTGAATTAACAAATGCAACTTGGAGTTGTTTGGGAGCACGAGAGTATACAATTTTTTTTGAAAATCATTTAATGGATGAATTTCCAGAATATAATATGAATCAAATTGGTCTACAAATGCAATGTCTTGATGGTGGATCTGATTTTTATTCAATTACTTATGATATGAAAATAAATCCAAATGCATCTTTTAGTATTTGTGGTGGATGGTTTAGTACTCTAACATGGGTTTGCTTCTTTAGTGCCAATGTTTCAAATTGGCGTCATCCATTAGTTGTATTCCATCGTAGCTATGATTGTGAAAAAGATAGAAATTGTTATTGGCAAATACATAAGGAACATGCATTTCTTTATTCTAAAATTCAAAATAAATATGTACAAATGAACTATACACTCCAATATGATTAACAACAATCAATTATCGATAATTAATATTAAAGAGTATAATTTATTGTTTATTGTTATTTTTTTATACGGTCAAAATTAATAATTTAAACTCGAGTCCTCAAATACTTTAATTTTTAATTTAAATTAGTTGAATTGTTCACTTGTTTTGTGGTCTAATGTTATTAAATAATAATAAAATTGATAAATATTTGTTTGGTTATGTTTCGGAACTCTAAACGGTAATGAAAATAGTTTACTACTATTACTTTAGAAAATTTTTCTGTTTACTTCTGATGTCTTTTGAATTCTAAAAAGTATCTCAAATTCTAAAAAGTATGTTGTTCTCGATTATTCTTATTAGTGTAGATATGTGTTGTCTAAAATAATGTGAGCATAGTTTAGCTCAAACTAAGTATGGTGATATGCCTCAAATGATTAATAATTTGGAGTTAGTTATTGTTATAATTAAATTTGGTCAATTTAGTTATGACAATGTAGTTATAGTTAGTTAAGCTAATTTGTTTTAGTATACTATATATAATTGAAAAATGCAATTGTTGTCGTGTGGTGAGAAATAGAGGTTTATGCAATTACCAAGAGGATTCATTGAAAATCATAAGGAAGATTAAGGGAGAGTAAAAAGGGAGATTGTGAAGTGAAGACTAGTATTGCTAAGTCTCAACAATGATAGATACTAGGAGAATAATCTTGAAGTGGTCTTAATCTTGTAAATTTAAATCTCAATAGTGAATTGTCTTATTTGTTTGTCTGTGACGTAGGTCTCATTAATTGAGGTTGAACATGTAAATATGAGTGTTATTCTTGCGTTATCTTTCTTTATTTCGGTTTTACTTTGATTTCAAAACTGGTTTCTTTAAACTGCATAAAGGAGAACATTTTCCGGTTTCTATGCTTTCTACAACGTTATTTGTTTTCTGTGTTTTCAGTTATGGTCAAGATCGTTTTCCATTTCCAGTAGAAACGAAGAACATTATCTGTTTCTAGTCGAAATGAAGAACACTCTCCATTTCAGTTTTGTTTCTATGCAATTATTAGTTTTCTGTTTTGTTGGTTTATTCTTGTTGTAGATCCTATTATTATTTTAACAATTGGCGCCATATGTGGGAAAGGAGCAACAATGGTTGGAACCACAAAGTTTGATATTGAAAAATTCAATGGATCAAATGACCTTGGTTTGTGGATGATAAAGATGCATGTTGTTTCGGCATATCAAGGTTTGATGAATGCATTGAAGGGTGAATCAACTCTTCCTGCAATAATGTCTACTCATAAAAAGGAATGACTGATTGAAAAAGCAAAGAGTACTATCATCTTGTGTCTTGGAAACAAAGCTTTGAGGGAAGTTGCAAGAGAACCAACAACAACAACCTTATTACTTAAACTGGAATATCTCTAAATGACTAAATCAGTTTCAAATAGACTCTTCTTGAAACAACAATTGTTTTCTTTTAAAATGAATCAAGAAAAATATGTTACAACACAAATTGTTGATATTAATAAGATTCTAGATGATTTAAAAAATTTAGATGCCAAGCTATATGATGAAGATAAAGCTCTAATCCTGCTTAATGTCCTTCCCAGTTCATACAAACACTTCAAGAATGTTATCATGTTTAGAAGAAAACAAACAATTACTCTTGAAGAAGTGCATGCCTCCATCCGAACAAAAGAAAGCTATAAAAGACATGAGATCAAGAATGATAATCATGCTGAAAGTATGAATGTGACCAGAGGAAGAACTAACAAGAAATGATCAAATGAAAATAAGCATAAGTCCAATTCAAGAACCAAATCTGAAGGGAAGTATAAATGCTTCCACTCTCTCAAGAAGGGACATTTCAAGAAAGATTGCCCTAAAAGAAATGAATCAATAAATTCTCAAGATTATAGAAATTTTGCACTTGTTGATGCTAGTTATGAATCTGCAGATGCCTTGATGATTTCAAATTCTGAAGGTGAAAGAATTGGATATTAGATTTAGGATGTACTTTCCACATGTGTCTAAGAAATTATTATTTTGAATCAATAGATCTTCGTGATGGTGGAGTCATTTTGCTTGGCAACAATAAATCATGCAAGGTACAAGGGAAGAGAACAATCAAATTCATAATGTTCAAGGGCAAGGAGGTATTGCTGAAGGATGTAAGGTACATACCTGAATTAAAAAGAAATTTAATTTTTGTTGGCACATTTGACATTTTAGGATATTCCGTAAACATAAAGAATGGTACCATGACTATTATTAATAAAGATAATATCATTGGTAAAGGCATTAAAAGGAATGGCTTACATGGTTCTACCATAATTGCACAAGCTTTAGTTTCTAGCGTTTGCATTCATCTACAAGAATATGGCATATGAGGTTAAGACATGTAAGTGAAAAAGTCTTAATTGAGTTGTCAAAACAGAATTTGCTAAATGGTGATAAAATTGAAAAATTAGAATTTTGTGATCATTGTATTCTAGGAAAGTCTAAGAGGACCAGTTTTGGTGTTGACCAATACAACACCTCTAAAACTTTTGAATATTCTCATTTTGATTTGTGAGGTCCTTCAATGACAAAGACTCGTGCTAGTTTTTTTCTTATTTCTTAACTATCATTGATGATTATTATAGGAAAGTATGGATCTATGTCATTAAAAATAAAAATGACACTTTTATGAAATTAAAAGAATGACATATGCAAGTTGGAACTCAAAAGGAATCCAACATGAAATGTTTAAGAAATGACAATGGTCTGGAGTATCTTTTAGAGCAATTTAATAAGTATTGCAGGGACTTAGGTATTCAAAGATATAGAACAGCTGCAGACACCCCTCAACAAAATGGCATTGTTCAAAGGATGAACATAACAATCTTGGAAAGGATCAGATGTATGATCTTAAATGCAAATATGCCAACAAAAAACATTCTGGGGAGGAGCTAGAGTTACAACAGTGTACCTGATTAATAGATGTCATTCATCATCTATTGGATTTAAGACACCAATTGAGATGTGGAATGACAAGCTAGTTGACTACTCAAATATGAAAGTATTTGGCTTTTTAGAATTTGTTCACACAAGGCAAGATAAATTGGATCATAGAGCAATCATATGTGTTTTCATTCGATATCCTAAAGGAATAAAAGGTTGCAAGTTGTGGAGGATTGACCAAGATGTGCCTAAGTGCATCATATCAAGAGATGTAGTGTTTGATGAAACAAGAGTGCCCATGATTGACAAAGAACCTTCTTCGTTTTAGCTCTGCAGAAACGAAGAACATCAACAAGACAACACTTCAAGCAATAATATTGAGAGTGTTCAAATTGAGGTGGGATCACCAGAAGACCAAAAGACTCATCAAAGAGACATGAATGATATAGAAATAAGAGTTATCAAGCCTCCATTCAGATATGGTCAAGCATATTTAATTGGTTATGTTCTAAGTTTTGTTGAAGATCATTAAAGAGATGAACTAAGAAACTACAAAGAAGCCATTAACAGTGAAAATAAAGAAGCTTGGATGACAACTATGAATGAAGAGATGTAGTCATTAGAAAAGAACGAAACCTGGACTTTGGTTGACATTCCTAAGAATCAAATGGTAATTTGATCAAAATGGATGTACAAGATAAAGGAAGGCATTCAAGGACAAGTGAAGATAAGGTTCAAAGCAAGGTCAAGTACAAAAGGATTGCAACTAAGGAGAATCATGTTGATGCTTTCACCAAATCACTTTCACAAACTAAGTTCAAGCATTGCTTGGACATAGTTGGTTTTTGTAAAGAATAAAGCTTGTACGTGGGAGCAAAGCCTATGAATGAATTATTCTGATATTGAGTCAAGGTGGAGAATTATGGAGATATGCCTCAAATCAGCAACAACTTGGAGTTAGTTATTGTTATAACTGAATTTGGTTATGACAAGGTAATTATAGTTAGTTAAGCTAATATGTTTTAGCATATTGTATACAATTGTAAAATGCACTTGTTGTTGTGTGGTGAGAAATAGAGGTTAATGAAATTACCAAGAGGATTCATAGGAAATCAGAAATGAATTAAGGGAGAGTAAAAACGGAGATTGTGAAGCAAAGACTAGTATTGCTGAGTCTCAACAATGATAGATACTAGGAGAATAATCTTGAAGTGGCCTTAATCTTGTAAGTTCAAATCTCAATAGTGAGTTGTCTTGTTTGCTTGTACATGACGTAGGTCTTATTAATTGAGGCTGAACACGTAAATAGTTACCTTAAATCATTACATGAAACTGAGATATGTGACATCCCTAGGAAAACCTAAAGGAAAAATAAAAGGGAAAAATTAATCAGCAAATAATACAAATAGAAAAAATAATAGAAAGAAAATTGAAGCATATAAATTATAATTTATCGATTAAAAAATACATTACAAAATGGAAAATTTAAGAGTTGAAGAATATATAGAAAAATTGTGCATAATTTGCAATGTCACTTCTTTCTTTTTAATTTTTTATTCTAGGATCCATCCATTTGTTTTTTGTAAATGGTACCATTGATTCGTGTCATACAATTTCACACCATTAGACATAATCATTGTGCACGTGCATACACAGAATTGTGTGTTATTGGAGTTAGGGATGGACAAATTTGCCACACCCGCCCATAACTGTCCGACCCATACGACCCACAAGCAAAACGGGTGGTTTGGATTGGGTTATCGAATCTTGGGGGTGAACTTCGATGGATATACACGGTCTATAGTGGTTGGGTTTGGATGAAGAAATTGGATCCATCGACAATCGTAATTGACCGCCCAATACATATGAGACTGAGGCCCAACCTTCCTCTGCATATTTTGGCCCAGTTCATTTCAAATTTTCATATAAAATCACTACTTCCATCAATCCCTAGCCCCCCTAGAACACCTTTTCTTTGCATCTTTTCTCTTGTTTTCAACTATCATTATCTTTTCCTTCAAAACCCTAGCAACACATCTCAGAAGCTCTTGATCTCATCCCTCTAGTATCTCGATCTCTCTTTTATTCACCTTATTATATTATACTCTTTTCGATCTTACATCTTCAACCACAAATGGAAAAGGCGTAAAAGAGTGTTGGAGAAAGCTCACAATTGCACATAGAAAGGTACTCGTAGAAAGTTTTATGAATTTCTGTTATGATTTCCTTATTATTTTTTACAATTAGGGTTTATTTTTTATAACTAGCATTTTCAAATCAGGAGCATCTTTTTTGTTTGTTGGCTCATAGCAAGAAGCCTATAATGTAAGGTTAGAGTTCTATGAGTATTTTGTTGATTTTATTATGCACGCTTTTTTTTAAGTTTTTGGTCAAAGTGTTTGCTTCCAATAGCTTTCTGCCTCTTTTAGTTTCAAAATTTTCTAAATACTTAACTATTAATTTTTAACTATAACTTTTATTTTGTGTGAGGCTTTCTGTTGTAGTAGAGAAAAACTACTAGAATCAAAGAAAAGTAAGTTCTATGATTCTTTTTTTTTTTTAATCTTTTTTAAAATTTGAGTTTGTTGTTTATGAATCAATGATTAAGTTTTAATTCTTGAACAATGTTTGTATGGTTATGTGTATATGATATTGTGTGTTTGTATAGTATGCATATATCACAATATCTCAGAAATTGCAGACTGATGTCAAACAAGAAAGTTAGCTTCTAAATAAATGTATGTTGACATTTTATTTTCTGTTTGAAATGTAGGGTTTATGGATTGTTTTGTTGTATTAATATTTTGCAGCAAGTGACTCTAACTAGTGATATTGCTGTGCAGTTGAAAGAGCTAAGACAATGCCATATAGAGTTTAAAATAGAAAGTAAATTGATTTTGCTTGTGGGAGTTTGAAAGGTACTTTTGTGTTTTCTTACAACTCGTTATAGACTTACTTACAAAAGATTTCATTGAAACATAGATGTTATGACTGTTTCTTCTCTTAAATTTTCATCATTTTCTGCTAAGATTTCATTACATCACACACAAAGGAGAATAAATAATATACTGAGCAAGCTTTTGAAATATTTCAATTCCACTGTTGTTATTTTTTTTTCTTCTAATTTGAATTATATGTGTGCAGAAACTGCTGAACTCACTAGGAGATCCTCATGGTGTAGCAATATTCCTTTGATTACTGTCATTTAAATAAGGTTGTTTAAGATGTAATTTATACTTGAGAATATTTGTATTGGTTGTGTGAATTTAATTTGTACTTGAGAATTTTAATTTGTATTGGTTGTGTGAATGTAATTTTTATTGGTCATGTGAATGTGAATTTGTGATTTAATATTTGACTTAGATTTTGTGGCCAATGGTAAATGCAATGTCTTGAGAACAATAATATAACAAAGCTTTGATTGGATTAGATTTTGATTAATATTGTAGTAAAATATTGTGATTGACAATTGTGATATAAAAACATTGAATTTATAAAACAAAAAACTAACGTTATAAAACAAATGAGTCTGATTGGCAGATTGGACTGTCGCGGCCTAAAATTTTGAGATTTTTTTTAATTCAATGGAGTCGCCACCAAAATTTATTTTAAATCGGGAAAATATTGTGAAACTCTTAAAATATAATAAAAAAAAATGGTCTTTGATACCAAATTTTGAATTCGAGAGTCGATTATGTGTAGAGAAGGTATTAGCACCCTACGACATCCGCTAAAAAACGGTTACCTATAATTAATTGTGCAAAATTATATCAACTTAACTATATTTGTTTCTCTTTATTATTAAATATGAATATAAAATTATTTTTTATAAATATGATTTTCTTGAAATAAAAACGTGTTAAAAAGAGTAAAAAAAGTTTTTATTATTGTGCTTGACAAGAGTGTGATATTGCTCCTATGTATCTCCCAGTGCGATGGAGAAATCAAAGTTACGTAGTTCTTGGTAGAAAATGTGGATGTGTTGATTGCTTTTAAATAAATTGTATTTTTGTTATTTTAAAAAAAAATAATAATTTTGACAAACATAAAGAAATAAACTTGCTTGATTTGAATAATTATCTTAAAATATGAATTTTAAGACGATCGAATTGTATAACTCGTGTCTCAAAATTCAAGGAGTAAAAAGATGTCACAACTCATGTGTCAAAATTGAATTTTAAGACGATCGAATTGTACAACTCGGGTCACATCTAAGAATATTTTTATTTTTTATTTTTAAATTGAATTTCAAAATAAACAAATAGTTTAATTTGTATCTTAACAACTCCAAAATTAAATAATAATAATAATAATAACAATAATTAAATAAATTTTTAAAAATAAGTTTTAGAGTTATCAAAATATATAATTTGTATTATGTAACTTCGAGATTGAAAGATTTTAATTAACTTTAAATAATTTTTATGATTAATTTGTTTATGATTTTTTTAGTTTATTAATTTATTTGTGATTATGAGATTTAGAATCATCAAATTTTCACAATTTGTGTTCTAATAACTCAAAGATTAAAAAGATGTCACATCTAATTAACCTTACCATATTTGATTATAGTTTTATTTTTGCCTTTTTGTTTAAAATAATAATAATAATAATAGATGATGTTAACAATTAAATAAATTTAAATAAATCTACGAAATAAAATTTAATAATAAACACATATAAAATAAACGGTAAAAAAAGTATAGACTTGTATTGTTATTTATTAAATAAATAATAAAATAAACACTTCAATAATAAAAAATTATATATAAATTATGAGCTCTTTTAAATACTTTTAGTGAAAAACATGATAAAAAAACATAACTCATTTAATATTAAATATTGTATTAATATCATTTATAAGTGAAATAAATTATGTTTATTAGTAATTAAATATTTTCATCATTATTTATATTAAATCTATATTTATTTACGGCCAATAGAAATGAGCCACAACAAGCCTGCCATGACAACCTGTCAACAACAATACAACACACAGGCCGACATCGCTTTCAAAACAGGCAACACGAGTTTTTTAGAAATGAAAGGCATGGCTAAAGCATTTCAATTAGATATGGTAGAAAAAACAATATATTTGAACTTTTTCAAACACAATCCAAATAAAACAAATTTGAACTTTCCAAACACAATCCAAATTATCTCATACAAAAACAGTATACAAAATATCTCAGCCAAAATATCATTCATATACAAACAAGATTTCATCTTTCAATTAAATAATATCTAAATTCAAAATATAAAGTTTGAAAAGTAAAGGAAATACATGCCTATTCAAAGATGGAAGACAGGCGGTGGTGCAATATTAAAGACAGAGGCAATAGTGGTGCACGGTTGTGTGAATTTAGAATGACTGTGAAACACTCTATTTCTCTCTATTTTCTCTAGTTTTCTTAATACTCAAAATTGCTCTCCCTTCTCTTTGATTTTTTGATCCCAATTTATAGCCTAAATGAGTGAATATTTATGTTCATTAGACAAAATCGAGCTCTAGATCTTGTATTGTTTCGCACTAATTTTAGCTGGATTTTACATTGTTTTTGTAACAATTTTTAAGCAAAGTATAATTAAGGAAATAATTTTTCTCTACCTTTTCTTTCTGTTGGTTTATAAGATGTTTATGGAAAGATGTTATAAAATGAAAAAAGTAAAAGAATTTACATTGAGAAGTGAAACAAATGCAAAGAAAATAAAAATGTGTGTTGATTTTGCCAAGGAAGTTGTGCTAGTGTTTGAGTGTTTGGGAGTTGTTGGATTGAGTGTTTGAGAAGTCTTGTTGACAAAAAAGCAAAACAAGAGAAGTCTTGTTGTATGCTAGTTGGCTTCATGAACATATAAAAAATAAAATAGTAAAATAATAAAATAATAATAAAAACAATTAAATAGAATAAATAAATTGGCAGATCAAATTAATAAAATAAAATAGAAAATGAATGAAAATTATTTCGTTGTAATTCACAATTTCCTTTTTTTATTTTATTTTATTTTTAATACATACTCAAATTTGATATTAATACGATGAGGCGGTACTTATTCCTTAGGTACCGGGCTCGAATCCCACGGAAGACAAAAACTCTCTAGGATTTCCAATTTGAGGAAAGGGGGGGGAGTGAGAAGCTCATGAGGTAACACATAACGCCGAATGGCCGGGGTGTTACAATGGCAGTTATCATTCTTATTATTTTTATTAATTTTTGTGTATAAAAAAAGTTATTATAATATAACAAGTTGTTTGTTTTGACTCATCTATTTAACCATATTTTTTTTCTCTAATTTAATATATTTTATTTTATTTTAATAATAGAATTTTAATTTTTTAATTATTTTTAATTTATTTAAAAAATCAAAATACTATTAATAAAAAAAATTAAATTGAAGAAAAAAAATACATCAAAAGGTTGACTAACAAAATGTGTCCCTAATATTTTGCCTATAAAATAACAACATATTTTCTTAACAACTCACTCCTATTTTTATTGCGAATATTTTATAAAATAACAACTTATTTTTTTAACAACTCTCTCCTATTTTTATTACTATCTAATAAAAAAGTTAATAAAATATTGTTAATATAATTAAAAATTAATAATAAAAATATTTAAAAAATATATAAAGTTTTAATAATATAATTTACTTTACTTTATTATTATTATTAAATTTATTATTGTTATTAATATAATTTATTTTATTAATTAATTTATAAATAATATTTGGTATTTTAAAATATTATAATTATTTTTGTTTTACTTATAAACAATTCTGTAATTGTAAAAATGAGAAGAAAAAAAAATTTGTAAGCCTAATGCATGATGGCATCGTGGGGAAATTTCAATTAAGAATGAAATTTTCCTCTTGTAGTTATAAATCAATACCGAAAATTTTAAATTTTCGGAAATTTCATTCAGTTTGAAATTTCCGATAAAAAAAATTCTTTTAATTTTTTATAGTTTTATTAAGGGTAGTTTGGACATTTAAAAATAAATTTTTTAAATGAGGGGTATAGGATTAATTGAGGGGTACAAAAGTCAACTTTCTTTTTATGGTTAGGTCTTTATGTTATTTATTTTTTTAAGATGAAAAAAAAGGACCCAACAAAGTCCAAAAGTCCAACCCGTTTTGACCCATCCGTTCACAACCGACACCCAGTGGCCCAAAATAAAATACAGACGAGATTGGACCCATTGGTACCACCCGAGAATTTAATCGAATTTTGGTTTTTTGACCTAAATCTGACCGTACTCGACCCATGTCCATCCCTAATTTGGAATATGAATGGACATGAATGCATCTTTACAATGGTAACAACTTCTCAAATGAGTGTTTAGACTCTTTGCGTGGACCGACTCAATCAAAGTGAAGACCTAATTCAAAAGTGAGATATTTTAAAAGTTAACAATCCTAAAATTATATTTTTTTAAGTCTAATTAATTTTTATAATTTTAAACAATATACAATTTAAATATTAAATACATTACTATAATTTGGAGTCAATTTGTTACAACTTATTTCGTTAAAAAAAAACACATTTTATTTAAAAATATCAATTTTGAAAGTTTCATATGATTGTTAGAACTTTTTGAAAAAGTAGTAATATAGAAAAAAATCTCAAAACTGCTTTGAATGAAAAATTGTTTTTAGTAGTTTATAGAAAAGTTGTTTTCTTAATTGATTTAATTTTTTTTTCATTACATTATACAAACCAATTTCTTCTCTTCTTTAAGTTTTTAAAGAAAATAATATCTAAATTATTGGATACTAAAATCACTTTTTATAATCTATAACAAACGGACATTGGATAATTTTAAACACTATATTAATTAATAGTAAAGTAGTTAATGAAATCATTACTATTGAATTAAAAAAATATAAATAAAATAATATTATTTGAGGTTTAAAAAAATTTGAAGTCTAAGATGGATTGTTTTGTGGACAACTCTTTGTGAATGCACTTTTATTATTTCCAAACATAACCATCTACCAAATAGAATTTAATTACATCTCATTGAAAATCATGCATGTTTCGATATGAGGATGGTTTATGTAGTTTAAGCTTAAAACTGACAATGTATATATTTGTAGGTTGTCTAAGTGAAATATAAGAAATATTATTTAAATATAGGTTTTTTAAAGTCAATAATAATATATTTATAAAATTATAAAAAAAAATTAATTAAAAACTACTTTTTTGATATATTAGAATAAAAAAATATTCATTAAATTAATATAATCGACTTCGTGTAATATATTTTTAATTAAGAATAAAATTGATTAATTTAACATTTGTTGAGACAGTAATAATTTTAGATAAAATTTTATTATTTTTATTAAATATAAAACTATTTTGAAGACATTTGTATTAAATAAGAAGTTATTTATTTTTTTAGGTCTGAAAGGGTTGTTATACCCTTTAATGAGCCTACATATTTTTTATGACTGGTGTTGCTCCATACTTATTGTGTGCTATATGATAAGTTGTGTTTATTTGTTAATATTTGTGATTTGATTATTATGACATGAGTTAGATCATTATGATTGTTAGAAAACACAAGATCATAAAGATCAAAGTTAATCTCATAAGAAAAGAAAGATTGATAGTTTGAAGAAATAAAACACTTTAGAATTAAATTTAATGAAAAATAGTAAAACTAGAATACCTCTGTTTATAGAGAGTATTTAAAGTTTAATCCACCAACTAACTACCTAGCTCATCAACTAACTAAATTTAGTTAACTAACTTAACTCAAACTAATATTATATTTCTAACAATGGCATGTATTAATAAAGCTTTGGAGTTGTAACTGTTATAAAAGTAAATCTTAGAGGTGTGGTGGGTTAAAAACATGTGGGTGTGTCATAATTTTTTATTGATTTTGATTTTATGTGTATGTTAAGGTATAATTATAAGATAGCGTAGTTTTATTTTAAATTTGTTTGATTCTTGTATATTGAATTCAATATTAAGTTCTCAAAACAAGTTTTAATCTTTTGCTTCACACGTCATATTGAAAATAAGTGAATTTAGTTGTCACTAATATTACGTAGATAAGGAATACATAGTTAGTTTTATTGTTGGAGTGAATGAGTTAAGTAGTTGAGTAATAAGTATCTTATGAATTCAACTTTCACATTTAATAAAATTCTACCATTATTAATAATACTAATTGTAATAAACAATTAACGTTTACTCGTCCTTTACAAATTGTTGCGCTTAGTTTTGAGTTGCAACAATATTTCATAAATCACATAAATAAGGAAACTTAATGGAACCTGTTATTAGAGAACTTCTACTAACCCTTCATATGTTTAGATAGCAATATTTACAATATGGATGAAAATAATTTTTTTTCTTTATAAATCAAATAATTTATTATATAGTGAAATGGAACTCAAATAAACCAGGGCAAATAAATGAGGGACTTGGCCCCTACCACTACTAGAAATTTATTTTTTAGGATTTAAGCAAAAATTCCAAAAGAATATACACAGATTTCAGAATCATATCTCCACATAAATTTTTTGTAGATAATTATTTTCTTAGCATTTTTACATCCGCATGCTTAAATTTTCTCTATAAACAAGTTTTTCTGATTTTTTATTTATATAAAAATATTATTATAAATACATTTTTTAAATATTTAATATTAGTCTTTAATTAAAATACTGTTGCAATACTCCAAAACAAAATACATATCATATTTTCAAATTAAAACTAAATATTAATTAAAAGATGATTTAACTATTGTGATATTTAAGTTCGGGACTATTGTGATAGCATCTCACACAAACAAACTTGTAAATAAGTTGTTACATCATTAAACAAAGTAAAACAAAATCACCTCAAATAAGAAGAAACATAAACAAAAAAAGAAAATGCAAGTAAACCTGAAGCAAGAAAAAGACACTCATAGAAGCCATATGTTCACCAGACTGAACATGTTGAAACCCAACAAACCTAATCTGCATAGCAAGCAACATTCCCAAAACATACATACAATTATAAGCAACATAAAGTCTCAATGAGTATCTCCCAGTTACTAACAACACCAACACATAAAGTGGCACCAAATTGATCATAAAAACATAACCACCCCGATGCCGAAACCATATAGAAATAACTGAACGCCGACGACCACGACAACGATCCGGTATTGACCGCTTTAACAAACAAATAAAAAGTTAACAACAAAGCGAAAATTGCAACTCCTTCGTTATCATACGATCCGACGACCGACTGCGAAAGTTAATATATGTTAATTTTCATATTTGGATTCTTTTAATAAATATTTTGTTAGTAAAGTTTGTGTTAATTATTACAGATTTAATTGCAGTTTTGGTCCATTTATTTTAGTTGGATCGTAAAAGTAGTATTCTATTTTATTTCTCTACAGTTTTAGTCCCCAAACAAAATTTTAATCTAAAATTTGATAAAATTTCATTATTAGTGTGTGTGTTTATTTTAGTCACATCATTCTTGAAGATTTCGTGCTGTAACAATTGCATCTAAAATCTATTATCATAACTGGCATAGTGCAACTTTAAAAAATGACATTTCTTCAAATTTTGAACTAAAATTTTATTTGTGGACTAAAATTTGAGAGAAATAAAGTAGAAGAACTATTTTCGTGATTCAGCTAAAATAGAGGACTATAACTGCAATTAAGTCATTATTATAATATTATTGTGAAGGTAATGATGAGTCTACTAACCCTCAAACTATTTATTAGCTTCTCCCCAAATTAATTACAATGAATAAATTTATAAATATCAACTGACACAAATTTTAATAACATATAAATAATTAATATAACTATATATATTGATGTTGTGTTAATGTCTAATATTAAAATATCGAATATTTTTTTGATATAAAAAAAAAAATCAATGCTACGTGTAGTAAATATTTAAATTCCTTAACTATTTTATAAGGGATTCAGTATTTGATTGATGGCTAATTCTTTAGACGAGTTTTAGTAATCTGTCTTAACAATTGCACTCTACATATATTTTTAAAAAAAAGTCCACAAATAAAACCAAAATATATGTAGCATTTACCTATGAAAAAAGATAAGTAAGCAATGTTTATTCTTACATATTTTTTAGCTCTCCATATAATAAGTTTTTATATTCGTCTTTGTCATCTAGACTCATATAAATAAATAAAAAATAGTTACAGTTCGTGTACGTATATTTTGATTAGCTTTGAAAAAAAATAAAAATATGCATTTTTTTAATTTCTTAATCGTTTGATTTATATTTCATTGTTCTAACTTTTGCATGGCAATTTTTTTTTTATATCTCAAACTTGTGTGGTTTTGAATTTATTTCAGTTGAATAAATAATTAAAGCAGTTTAGTATCAAACCTAATACATTTAAGAGTTTTTTTAAGTATTTTTTCTATTGTGATCTCAAACTTGTGTGATTTTAAATTTCAGTTAAATAAACAATTAATGTAATTTATTATCAAACCTAATATATTTTAGAGTTATTTTTACAATAATTATAACCGCAAATAAATTTTAGCTATTTAAAAGGTGATAAAATCTGAAAATTAATAACTAAATACTATATCTATTGCACCAATGAAAGAAATAAAAATGAATAAAGTGATTGGCAACATTTCCATAAGTGTTGCAATGCAAATTATTTTAATAATACTAATAACATTTTGTCAATTAACAAATGCAAATTGGAATTGTTTGGGAGCAAGAGAGTATACAATTTATTTTGAAAATCATTTAATGGATGAATTTCCACAATATAATATGGATCAAATTAGTTTACTAATGCAATGTTATGATGCTGGAACTTCTCTTTATGAATTAACTTATCAAGTGAAATTAACTCCAAATGCATCTATTAAATTTTGTGGTGGATGGTTTACAACTCCAACATGGATTTGCTTCTTTGGTTCAGAAATTTTAGATTGGAATCGTCCATTAGTTGCATTCCATCGTAGCTATGATTGTGAAAAAGATAGACATTGTTATTGGCAAATACATAAGCAAAATGCACTTCTTTATTCTAAAATTCAAAATAAAAATATAGAAATGAGATATACATCCCAATATGATTAACAACATTCAATTATCGATAATTAATAATAAAAAAGTATAAATTATTGTTTATGGTTATCTTTTATACCGTCAAAATTAATAATTTGAGCTTGAGTCTTTTATTCTTTAACTTTTAGCTTAAATTAGTTGAAGTGTTTACCTATCATGTGATCTAATGTTATTAAGAAGTAATTAATTGATAAATATATTTTGGTTTATGTTTCTGAACTCTAGATGGCAATAAAAATAGTTGGCTTAATTATAGTTTTGGTTCCCTTATTTTAGCTGAATCGCAAAAATAGTCCTCCAATTTTATTTCTCTCCATGTTGGTCCCTCAAACATAATTTTGGTCCAAAATTTGATGAAATTTCATTTTGTTTTTGTATTTATTTAAGTCACACCATGCCTTAAGATCTCATTTGTAACAATTGTACCTGAAATATATGATCATAATTGGTGTAATTAATACGATTTTAAAAAAAATCAAATTTCATCAAATTTTAGAACAAAATTCTGTTTGGGGACTAAAACTAAGGAGAAACAAAATGGAGAGACTATTTTTGTGATTCAGCTAAAATAGGGGGACCAAAACTGCAATTAAACCAAAATAGTTTACCACTCCTACTTTTAATATTTATTTTTATTTTTAATTTTGATCTATTTTAAATTCTAAAAAGTATGTTGCTCTCATTATTCTTATTAATTTAGATATATGTTGTCAAAAATAATGTGAGCATAGTTTAGCTCGTACTAAACTTGTGAACAAACAAAATATAAAGCAATATCATTACAAGAACTATTTTAATCACTAACATAAACCATAGAATAGAAGTTACTACAAAAATAGAAGACTCCACTTTTGACACATAAGTAGTTTCCTTGAATCATTGGATGAAAGTGAGATATATGACATCCCTTCAAAAACCATAAGAAAAAAATAAAAGGGAAAAATTAATCAGCAGATAATACAAATAGAAAACATAATTAATAGAAAGAAAACTGAAGCATATACATTGTAAACACAAAACCAACTTCTGGCCTTCTTTAAAATATTTAAAAAATAATATCTAAATTATTGAATACTAAAATCACTTTTTTTAATCTATAACAAACACACTTTGAATAATTTTAAACACTATTAATTAATAACAAAGTAGTTAAGAAATCAGTACTATTGAATCTAAGAAAATATAAATAAATTTAATATTATTTGAGGCTTAAAAAAATTTGAAGTATAAGATGGATTGCTTTGTGGACAATTCTTTGTGAATGTACTTTTATTATTTCCAAGCACAACCATCAACCAAATAGAATTTAATTACATCTCATTGAAAATCATGCATGTTTCAATACAATATAGTGATCAAATCTCCGTTGATTTGCCCACACTATGGTGTGGGATGAGTATATCCAAAAGTACTATAGTACTTAAGTTAGTAATATGAGGATGGTTTATGTAATTTAAGCTTAAAACGACAATGAATATATTTGTAGATTGTCTCAAGACAAAGTAAAATATAAGAAATATTTAAATATAGAGTTTTTTAAAGTCTATAATAATATTTTTATAAAATTATAAAAAAAAATTAATTAAAAATTATTTGTTAGATATTTTAAAATAAAAAAATTATTTATTAAATTAATATAACCGACTTTGTATAATAATCAATAGTAAAATCAATTAATTTAATATTTGTTGAGACAATAATAGTTTTAAATAAAATTTATTATTTTTCTATTTGAAAATATTAAAATATAGATATTTTATTAAATATAAAACTAATTTGGAGACATTTTTATTAAATAAAAAGTTATTTGTTTTTTTAGGTCTAAAATGGTTGTTTTACCCTTTAACGAGCCTCCAATTTGTTATGATTGGTGTTGCCCCATACTTATTGTGTGCTATATGATAAGTTGTGTTTATTTGTTGATGTTTGTGATTTGATCATTATGACATGAGTTAGATCATTATGATTGTTAGAAAACACAATATCATAAATATTAAATTTAATCTCATAAGAAAAGAAAGATTGATAGTTTGAAGGAATAAAACTCTTTAGATTTAATTTTAATAAAAAATAGTAAAATTAGTATACCTCTAAATTTAATAGTTTATGGTATTGTTAATTATATTACAAATTTATTTATAATTATATGTTTACTTAGTTGGAAAAATATAATATTTTGAATTGGGGAGAAAAACGTCGAAACAATGTATGGTAAAAGTAATTATAATTTGTTGTGCATAGTTTTGAGTTGCAACAATATATCATAAATCACATTAATAAGGAAACTTAATGGAACCCATTATTAGAAAACTTTTACTAACCCGTCATATGTTTAGATAGTAATATTAGTAATATTTACATATGGATGAAAATATATATATTTTTTCATAAATCAGATAATTTATTATATAGAGAGAAATGGAACTCTAATGAATCAACTTACAATTAATATACAATTAATAGTAGAAAAAGGGTGCAAAGTATTATTTTGAATAAACCAAGGGCTTGGCCCCTACCCTCAAACTATTTATTAGCCCCTCTCCAAATTAATTACTATAAATAAATTTATAAATAATCAACCGACACAAATTCTAATAACACATAAAAAATCAATGCTACGTATAGTGAATATTTAGATCCCTTAATTATTATATAGGGAATTCAATATTTGATTGATGGCTAATCCTTTAAATGAATTTTAGTAATCTGTCTCAACAATTGCACTCTACATATTTATAAAAAAAAAAAATACTCTACAAATAAGACCAAAATATATGTAGCATTTATATATGAAAAAAGAATACTAAATAATGTTTATTCTTACATATTTTGTAACTCTCGCGTATAATAAATTGTTATATCCATCTTAATCATATAATTTAAATTTCATTTTTCAAACTTACATGGTAATTTATTTTATTATTTTATCTCAAACTTGTGTGGTTTTCAATTTCAGTTGAATAAATAATTAAAGTAATGTATTATCAAACCTAATAAATTTAAGAGTTTCTTAAAGATTTTTTTTATCTCAAGCTTGTGTGGTTTTGAATTTCAGTTGAATAAACCATTAATGTAATTTATTATCAAACCTAATATATCTTAGAGTTATTTTTACAACAATTATAACCGCAAATAAATTTTAGCTATTTAAAAGGTGATAAAATCTGAAAATTAATAACTAAATACTATATCTATGTCACCAATGAAAGAAATAAAAATGAATAAAGTGATTGGCAACATTTCCATAGGTGTTGCAATGCAAATTATTTTAATAATGCTAATAACATTTTGTCAATTAACAAATGCAAGTTGGAGTTGTTTGGGAACAAAAGAGTTTACAGTTCATTTTGAAAATCATTTAATGGATGAATTTCCACAATATAATTCGGATCAAATTGGTCTACAAATACATTGTCTTGAAAATAATACGGTATCAGTTAGTTATAATATGAAAATAAATCCAAATGCATCTTTTAATTTTTGCAATGGATGGTTTAGTACTCCAACATGGCTTTGTTTCCTTGATGTCAATGTCAATGTTTCAGATTGGAGTCAAGGATTAATTGTATTCCATAATAGCTATGATTGTGTACAAGATAGACATTGTTATTGGCAAATACATAAGGATCATGCATTTCTTTATTCTAAAATTCAAAATAAATATTTAGAAATGAACTATACACTCTAATATGATTAACAACAATCAATTATTGAGAATTAATATTAAAGAGTATAAATTATGATTTATTGTCATTTTTTTATATAGTGAAATTAATAATTTGAATTCGAATCCTTCTATTCTTTAACTCTTAATTTAAATTAGTTCAAATGTTCACTTGTGGTTTAATGTTATTAAATAGTAATTAATTGATAAATATTTGTTGGGTTATGTTTATGAACTCTAGACATCAATGAAAATAGTTTAATACTATTCTAGTTTTTTTTAGTTTTAATGTCTAGAATTCTATAAAGTATGTTGTTGTCGATTATTTTTATTAATGTGGATATGTGTAGAGACACATATGTGGTAGTAGAGTTTTTCCTAGGTAATCCTATGTCTAGAGTCTCAATAAATATAATCATGTTTCATTAAAATCAATCTATTTACTCTATTGATCTATATAATTATTTCTAGTTATTTAACCTTTATTAATTTTTTTGATTAATTAAGTTTATCCATATGCTTCCAACAATATCACTTAATGACTATATCTATATCATTAAACTAACACAAATTTTAAGTGACACGAATCCCAAAATAATATTTAACAACTCATGATATTTCCATACAAAACAATTGTAAGAAGTTAAAAAAAAGCTCACACATGATTTTTCTTAGTAACTGTGTCCTATTAGTTTTAAGGGTATAATGGGAATGAAAATAGGCCTCACCAAACAAAACTTTTTTTTTTTTCCAATCATAATATTCCCTTTATATATAGAGATGACATTATTTGATATGATTATTATGTGATAGAGAAAATAGTTGAACTGTTTTAATTTTTCTTTTTTAAATCTCTTGTATTAATAAAACAACTATCATTTTTTATCATGGAAGAATTTTATATATTAATTATCTAAAACTGAAAAACAAATAATATTTATTAAAAATAATATTATTTTATTTATTATGGAGACTTATAGTGAAAATATTATAGTTTTATGTTATTTATAAATAAAAATATGCAAGAACATGTATAGTATCAATACTCTTATTGAGTATGATATTATTTTATTGAAGTATTTATAAAATGTACAATCATAAAGTTTCCTCAATAATAATAAAAACTTATGTTTCATTTCGTTGCATGTAACTTGACTTTTTTTGTTGTCAAATATTTGTAATAATTATATTCAAAGAAATTCTTTGGAGAATTTAATTTATGATAGGAGAATTATATTATAAATTAGTAAATGAAAAATTTATTATTATCTTCTTAATTCTTTATACAAAATATATGTTAATTTTTTTTTGGACATGGTTAACTATGAAACTCAAACCTTGATGAAATTTGCTGATGATAAACTATAAATATAATAGATTTCATAGATCTATGCGTTTATTGTATGATGTTATGAAATTGAAAATTAATTGGCAGAATAACTATTGACTAATGGTCGTTGCCTTAACTCATTTCGTTTTGATTAGAATCTTTAGGGGTTTTAGGTTAGTGATAGTTTTATTATAGCATTTTTTTCAAATGCTTGAGTCATTTTAAATTTATCATTCTTTATATAAAATTTAAGTTTTTAACATGTATGTTTTGTTTTCCACATGAAATTTAATTTATAGAGTGTTAAAGTTTATTTCTCTTTGGATGATAAGTGTTTTGACTATAATTGAAATTCTAGTATAAAAATTTATATAGTTTTAGTAATTGATTATTGTCGTACAAGTGAGAGACTCTTAGATTAATTACTTAACTAGATATTGATCCGTGCTTTGCGCGATAACATTTGATATATTAAATTAAGATTAAATTATACTTTATTTTTATAAATATTACTATTTGAATTTAGAAGCAAAAATTATTGATAAATGATAGTTGTTGAATGATATATTAGAAGTAGAGAAAATTTATAATACACAAGTGAGGTAAACTTTGCATCATACACAAAAAAAAATATTGAACATTGGATTAATAAATTTTATCATTGGATCAAATGAGATATTACAAGACTTAATGATCCAATGGTGGAAAATAAATTTATGCATGATATAAGAATGATCTTATCTATATACATTAGAGAAAACTAAAAACTAATCATATTTAATATGATATTTATTGTAATTTTCTATAACATTTTTTGGATATGTTCAAGATAATTGATAATGATTTAAAAAATAGAATTTAAAATATTTATCTTTAACTAATTAATTTTGATTTCATATTTTATAAACATATACTAAAATTTCTGTGGTATTAATATACTAAATTTTTCTGTCATCTTTTGAAATATGTTTAAATAAAATAGACAATATATTTCAAAAATTATGTAAAAGTTTGTGTAAATCAAATTACTTAACGATATATTATTGTTTGTGTGCTCATATTTGATATTCAACCAAATAATACTTTTGTAAGATGAAAAAAATTACAAGTCTTTTATTAGTTAACCTTTTCAAAGTTTCCAAAGAAAAATATGTGACAGATCCTTTAGTAAAACAATTTGAAATAAAATTTGAGTTGTAAATAATAAAATATAGAAAAAAAATAAACCATCAAAATTGAAAGAGATTAGAAATGTGACATTCATAAAAATTGGTACGTGGTTGAAGAAAATTTAATCAGTATTATGCAATTGCATTTAAATAGCGTATTTGGTGAATATATTTTAAAATATTAAGAACCATCATATTATAATAGGTAGACTAAAAATATGCAAGTTACAAAACTAATATATTATGAACTCCATGAAATTGAAACATCATAACAATGAAGCTATGTACCTCACATAATGAGCTCTTAGGATGCAATAAATACTATGATATAAAACCAAATGATTTTTATAGACAAATAGGAGTTACCAAATTTATTATATGATATAATCATGTAATAATGAGTTGGGAAAGAGTTAGTTTCGGTTATAAAATTGGTGCAAGAACAAATAAAGAATAAAAAGGAAATATAAATTAATAAAAGAATGAATCTAATATAGTCTTAAAGAAGAGTGGTATCAAGACGAATTTTGAAGGTTGATGCGTTGTCGCACACGGGTCAAATATGATAAAATGTAAATAGAAATAATAACTTGAATCGTTTCGCAAGGACTTCTGATATAATAATAATAATAACCGAATTGAAAACTTAAACTAAAAAGGGGATTTTTTAGATTTTTTATTTATCAAATGAGCAAAGCGATGTTTCAGACCTATCGTAGATTCTATCAATAAGTTTAATTTCTAATTTTTTTATTCTATTCTTATTTAACTATAGAATTGATCAAACAAGTGTAATCAAATCCTATGTAAATTTGGTTTCTTTGATTGGATTAAGCATCACAATCATCAAAATATTACAATTAAAGATCAAACGTCGCAAAATTATAATTCAATTAAATTAGAAACTGAAACCAAATTTTGTCAAATAAATTTAATCAATCCTATTGAAATTCAATTTAAGCAATCAAAATATCAATATAATAAAATAAACAAGAATATAATCATGAATAGAAATTAACAGTGTAACTTGAATTTCAAGGTGTTGATGAAACTCTGAACTCGTTGATTAATCTTATAAAATTAGCCTTCTATGAAATTAAAATAAAATTGTTTATTTCTTGTGGCAATTTGAATTCTAATTTTTACGTCCTTATAAAAGAAACAAAACTGTCAATATATAGTACTTGATATTGGACTTTAGGATTTAAGGTTTAAAAACAAGTGGCCCGCTAATTAAAATTATTACAAAAATCCATATTACAAAATTTGCAATTTAGGCCCAGTAAAGTTCGGAATTGGTCTTTTCTACCAACACAAAAGTTGTAGCTAAATTTTTATCTTTCCAACGCCTGCTCATATGCTCCAATTCGATATCTAGAGCTCAAGTTATGACCTATAGAGCGATAAATAATTAAAATGCAAATAATAAAATTATAATTTAAATTTGACCCAAAGTTTAGAAACAAGTTAAAAATATTAATCTAAGCTATAAAGAGCTTTTAAAATACCAAACTAAAAAGTTAAAAACATGTGTCCAAATGCTATGATCAAAGGTACCACATCATAATATGTTTGATATATATTTGATGTGGCAAAATTTAGATGAAGTGTCAATAAATATAGTTGAGAAATTGTTTTAATATATTATAAATAGATAAACATTTTTTTTATGTTTTTATAAATTTTTATCAAAGAAAGTTATAGAAGGTACCACAAGACTATAATTATAGTATACATATATTATCATAAAATAGATAAATATTCAAAAATTACAAATAAAATGGTTACATACATCAAAATAAATAACAATAACGATTCAAAATCAGTATAAAAAAATTATTAACAAAAGAGGACTTGAATTTGATCTTACTGACATGTGACACAACTGATATTGAGTTATCTATTCCTACATTGTTTATATTGCTTACAATCTTTATATAGTATGTGAAAACAAATATCAAGAATAAATGATATAAAAAAGGAACATCAAATGCATATATAAGAAATTGAAATAAAATTTGAGGCATTAATTACTTAACTAAAATTATTATGTATATATATATATTTATATATATTTTGAAATATGTTTAGAACATGAACAATAAAAGTAACAAAAAATTAGAGAGATGACAATAATCAATTCTAAATAAATATTTAAAAGTATTATCGATCAAAAAGTACTTGAATTTGATCTGACATGTGGCACACTTTATATAGACTATTTTCTTCCTACATTCCTTAAATTGTTTTCAATCTTATATCGTATATAAAAATGAACAAAATAATAAATGACATAAAAAAGAAATATCAAATGCATATATAAAAAAT
>JBBPBS010000207.1:12271155-12326376 GCA_037974835.1 Cicer judaicum | reverse complement strand
ATATATATATATATATATATATTGAAATAGGTTTAAAATAAAAAATTAATAAAAAGTACATTTGAATGATCTTAAACAAAAGGAAGTAAATATACATTATACCATAAAGATTTTTCTCATGAATAACCATGTCCAAATAAATGATATTACTATTTATTTGAGGTCACATTTTTTATATGAAAATAATTTGGGTTACATTCAACCATTTAGCATATACATAGTGAAATATCTAATGTTGTAGTGATAAAGAATTGATATTTGTGTTGCTATCAAATAGTTCAGATAAATTGTGGCAAATAAACTATAAAGAAAAGAACTTTGAATTAGTATTGTAATGTGTCGGTGAAAAAGAGTGAAGAGATACATTTTCCATGATCAAAACGCGACCCATCTTTTGAAATCAGGAAAACAAATAAAATAAAATTTGAAAAGAGAACATACACTATGGTGATATTAGAACATGTGATTAAGACGTGTACCAATAAAAATAAGAAACTAAAAATGTAGGAAATCTAAAGGAACTCTATTATTCTTCTTCATCTAAAGAAATCTAAAGATGAGGTGAGAAATTTCAGTTTTATTGAAATTTAAGGGATGTGCATTGGTGTTAGAAACATGTTTGAAGTTTCAACAAATATCCTACAAATATATTGAGTGACACATAATATACTATGTAATAAAATACAAGCACAATTTGGACAAAAAAATTATATATTTGAACCAAATGTCAACAACAACAATTGATCACAAATATATCAAAGCATATAAATAAAATTCAAGCTCAAAGATGTAAATTAAAAAAAAAATATAAAAATTATCACACTTTTTGTTTATCTAAAAGGAAAAAAGTTTGAAAATATCATGCAAAAAGAGTTGCGTAGGGACTAATCATCTATGTCATTGTCTTCCTATTTCAAGATATAAAATAACTTCTACTATATTATGTATGTATTTCTTGAGAAACCGTTAAAATGACTTAATATATTAATTGAGAGTTAAAATCATAGGAAAAATCGTTATCAATAATGATGGAGAAATAATTAATGTCAAATAACTATTGTAATTTGTAATTCATGGCACATAAATAGTTTCACAAAATATTATATACAAAAGCTATAATAATAAAATATGTGCTAAAGTAAAAAAATATGCTTAAACAAATTGCAAGAATAAAATAAAAATAAAATGAAAGAGTACTTGTTAGATGTATTACATCTGATTTTTTTTAGGTGGCAATATTTGAATAAAGTGGCCCAATATTTGACGATGTGTCGGAATAGAATAAATGAGTCTATTTTAATATATTATAATAGATTAATCAATTATGGTTGACAATATTCAATTATTGAGAATCAAAATTAAATATAAATTTTAGTCTATTGTTTGTTATTAAGCACTAATTAATTGATGAATATGTGTAGTTATGTTTTTGGCAATTGTTTGGTTTATTGATTTTTTTTTGACTATATAACTATTTAATCAATGCCTCATTAGACAATTAACTCAAGACAAGTTATGCGATATAATAAAAAATAGAGTGTGTATCGATAAGAATTTTCGTATATAGATGACATGTCATTCAATTATTGATAATTTAATTTTGATAATATCAATACATGTTAATTTTTTAGTGTACCATAGAATCCCCCTTAACTCAATGTTGAAAACACTCTAACCTTATGAAATCATGAGTGAAAGAGAACCAAACTCCCTTTTTCCTAAAATCACTTATCTTATGGGTCACATGACAAAAATATTGAATACTTAAATGAATGCTTTGAGAGAAGAGTTTTTGAATCAAAGAGATAGGATAACTCATCATGAAAGATCTTCTTAAAATAAAGATAAAATTGAAATTGAGAAAGAAATAAGATATAAAAGTTATGATGAGAAGGAAGGGAGATATGAGAGGAAATTTAGAGAGAAAGAAAGATGAAGTGAAGATTATGATGAGGAAGAAAAGATGTATGAAAGGAGAAATAAAGAAAATGAAAGAAGATATAGAGATTATGGTGAGGAGGAAATGGTGTAGGTAAGGAGAAATAGAGAAAAAGTAAGGAAGATTAGAGATTTTGAGAGGGATGATATGAGGTATGCAAAAGAGAAAAGACATAAAGAATATAAAAAAGAAGAATTCATAAATTAAAAAAAAAAAAAAAAAAAAAAGGAATGTAAATCATATGAATGATACATTATAGATTTTGTGTTGAATTCGGAGAATGTAAAATATTTTTATGAAAATGAATACACAAAAGAGGCAAGAAAAGTAAAGAAATTAGGTATATGAGTTATCACTCTTTATATCCAAGATTTAGCTCACTCATAGTCAATTTAGGGCTTAATCACTCGCACTTGAATCAAACAATTTCTCCCTCAAGTATGAGTTTTCTACATCTTATATATTTGTACCATCTTTATTATTAGTAGAACTCGCTTCTTGACTACACCACCAAGAAGACTTTCGTTACAAATATCCAATACCAGAATCTACTCTCACTCCTCTACCAAGTCAAACCATCACTCTCATATCAGCTGTTAGGAAATAAACAAACATGAAAATTTAAATAACAATCAAAACATAAGAAAATAATGTAGAAACTCCAAAACCAAAGAAAAACCACAATTGTTGTCTAATGACAACTAGAAAATATCATTATGTGAAAATTGTTAGAACACATTAACTTAACTTAAACTTCCTATGACCTACAACACATCCATATTTTTCAAAGCAAATATTAGAACTATATCTCACAACACTCTAATACAAGAGTATAAGAGAAAAACAAAGAAATCAAATACCAACTTAAAAGTGTGTCTCACTAGTGTATATGGTAATGAAGAACTAGAGCCATATGTATAGTTTTGAACTCCCTCTCCCTTTATAGTTTCAAGCAATGTGAACTTTTTCAAATCCTCAATTTCAATAAAACTTAACACACTATTTAACAACAACAAAAATTGTACCAATAAACTTTTCAAAAGTTTTTCTATTATGCAATATTTTTTTTTGAAAAAATGGTTGTGTTCTAAAAAAACTTGAAACTAACTTTTCCATAACACATATGAGTTTTAAAATATTTAGAATTCAAATTTTAAAAAACATATTTGTGTTTCAAAAAATTCAATTTAAGTTTTTCATTACACACTAAAACGATGTATTTTTATAAAATATTTAATGCATCGAGAAATTTTTCAAATTTTTGTTTTTTTGTTTTAAAAAAAACTTGAAAAAATGGTCATATTTGACTTTTTTTTTTAAAAAAAAAGAATAAAATGAAATTTCTATCAAAATTTGGGATAGGAGTATAGTAGTGGCCTCGTGTGAATATAAGGTAATTTTTTTTCATTTTAATGAGTCAATTGAGTTACTTGAATGAGAACCACTTGTTGACTAAAATAAAAGGAATGAGCAAGATAACTAAATTGGACCGAAGATTAAATCAGTGTAGGGTACCGATTTAAAGTTCTATGGTTCGATTAGGATTGAACCAAAGCCTGACTAGTAAAAATAAAAATACATATTTTTTATTTTTTAATATAATATATAAAATAATAATAACTAAAAAATAATATAATATTTATGATATATGTATTATTTAGTGATTTTCTTTTTTGTTATTATTATTATAAAGAATTATTCTATTAGTTTTATATTAAAGTATAATAGAAGTTTCATTTTCAATGAGCAAATTTTTCTAAAAAAATAAATAATAAGCAAGCTTCTTTTGAACATAAGGGAATTTAACAGTTTCGTGTCTTACTTGCACAAGTCCCATATTAATTAATTATATTAATTATTTGAAGATAAAGTTGGAGAATATATATAAATAGAGGATTTTATTTTGCAACTCTACCGTAAAACTGTCACCTTAAAAATACATGAAAAAAATAATTTTATATTTTGAATTATTTATAATAAATTTTAAAATTGATAATTTTAAAAATATCAAATTTTCAAAATAAAAATTGTATTTAAAAAATTTAGAAAATTTTAAAAGTTTCTAAATTTAAAAGTTTTCGAAATAAAGATTATATTTCAAAAAATTAAAATGTTTCTAAATTTGAAAAGCTTTAAAAAATTTTAAATATGAAATTTTTTGATCAATTTGAATTGTTTAAAAGTTTCAAAAATTTAAAAAAAATAAGAAAAATGAAAAGTTAAAAAAGTAAAAATTTTATAAATAATTAAAAAAGTATAAATTTATTTTTACGTTAATTGAAGATAACAAATTTAAATATGGAAATACAAGGTAACAAATTTAAATATGGGAATACAAGGTAAAATTCTCCTATAAATATGTTTAAAATTTACAATGTCTGAATGTAACTCATATACGATCAACCCATTTAATTATGTGTTTGGTCTATTAAATTGTTAATTAATTTTTTTTAATTAAAAAAATAAATGCCGCTAAAAACCAAAAAATTGTCTGTTCATTCAATTTAATTCCGAGATTTCAATTTCTTCACTAATTTTGTATTTAGTTGATTTTTAATTTAAAATAAATTAGGATACAAATCCAGTTCTCAATCCAACCAATTGAAACGATCGATCCAATTCAATTTTATGAGAACCACTTTCTTTTTTTTATATTCGTAACTCTCTTTCTTTTAATAAATGCAAGTTTTCTGTTAAAAAATAATTAATCAAAGCCTAAACTAAGTAAATCAAAGAGTTTGGTATATTTAAAATGAATAAATTAATGGATAAGAATCCTACCGACGTTTCTAGATTTCTCCTTACTTTAAATATTTTTAAAATTTATAATATATTTAAAGTATATTATTAAAAAAAAAGTATTTACAAATTATTATTTAGACATTTTAAAATATTTTTTTATTAATAATTAATTTCGTATTATGAATATTTTTTAAATTGGTAATAAAAATAATTGATCTATAAAAAAAAATGATATGAGATGAGATTTTATTTATTTTATTTTTGAAAATATTAAAATAAAAATTCATTTTGTTAACTAAAATTCTTTTAAGTCATTTTTATTAAGTAAAACTTTTATATTTTTTGAAGATCTAAAACTTGTCTTCACGACTTTATCTTTGTTATAAAAATAAATCAACTAAAAAACCTACAAATCTTGATATGGATCAAGTAGAAGGGCATGATGAAGAAGCATTAAGCATAATGGGCCTTTAGCACTTAGGCAGTCCAATAAGTTTTTTTACAAAATTTCCGAAAGTTGAAAAACAAGTTTTCTGGTAGAGAACTGTACTCCGAAAATCTTTCGATGAAGTTTTCCGTTACACAAGGTTTTATCGAAAATCTTTGATGAAGTTTTCCGATACAGAAGAGTATTCCGGAAAACTTGTTTTTGAGTTCTCCGATACAGAGGAGTGTTCCGGAAAACTTGATGGCCAACATTTCCGATAGTTACCGGAGAACTTGGCACAAGTTTTCCGCAAGTTATATATATATATTATTTAATTAATTATAATTTTATGTTATTGTGATTTATTTATTTTAGGAGAATACATGATTTTGAATCTTTATCGATCTTGTTAGGGAAAGGATTCGTGACGATCTAACACGATTTATGATGTATTAATTATTAATTACTATGGTGTATTAATAGTATATTAATTATTAATTATTTATGGTATATTATTATATAAAAATATTTATGGTATGTTAATTAATATTTATGATGAATTAATTATTGAATGGTGTATTATCATTTATAAAAATAATAAAATTAAAAAAAAAAATGGTGTGTACCGGAAATCTTTTTGAGAGAGTTTTCCGGAAACACCTACTGTACCGGAAATCTTTCGAATGAAGTTTTTCGATAGTATAATTTTTCACTTCTGTATCGGAAATCTTTTTTAAAGTTTTCTGATAACAACCTTCTGTACCAGAAAACTTTTTTCAAGTTTTTCGAAAATAAAGTGTGTACCGGAAATCTTTTCTGATTCCGAAAAAGATGAAATGATATAAAAAAAAAAATTTGAATTAATAAAAATATAATGGGTATTTTTTGAAAATTATGGGGGTATAGGTATAAAAGTGGGGGTACAAAGGAAAGTTTTCTAATGATTTTTAGTTGTCTTAGAGTATGAGTCACTTAGAAGTGTCTCATGATTTCAAGAAAGTAGTTTAGTTGTTATAATACATAATAATAAATCGGTGCCCTCGTTGCATTGCCATGGTGTTACCTCCCCAACCTTCTCTTGCTAACCATTTTGCATTTGTTAACCAAATGCTTCACAAACAAACAACAATTCCAAGCCATTATTCAAGATATTTTCGACACTATTACCGCATACATAACTTTGTGAGCTTCCCACTCTCCTTGGACCCTTAGTTTGACACCACCTAATATGTCTATAAATATAAAACTTAGTTTGACAATATACCAACTAAATGGTGATATAATATTGTTAAATCAATGAAAAATAATAAATGTGTTATTCAATTCAGTAACTTTTTAACTTATTAGATTATCTATAAAATTACTCTTGCACGAACACCGCTATCAACAACAATTCAATAAGACCTAATTTAAATACCTCAAAATCAAATGAGGTTGTTAGGCTTCATTTGAATATAAAGATCAAATCATTCAATAGTTTTGCTTGACGATGAACAAAATATTTCTACTAAAGCAAATTAAAAATTAAAATATGTGAAAGGATGAAGAACAATTGAATAAAAAAAATTTCAAAAAATATTACTACTAAAAGTTATGAATGCAGTAGTGCAAACAATACCCATTATCTACAAACAAAATAAACAAAGATAGTCACGAGAAAGAAACACAGAAAAAGTGAACAGTTATCAAAGAATCACAAGAAAATCTTAAAATGACAACACATTTTTTCTATATAACATTGTAAGATAAGCCAGAAATAAAAAAGATATGCAAGAAACTAGGTTGAACCACCACTCAATTCTTTTACTCATTAAAATAATTTCACATCTAGCTTTGATCCATAACCAATTTCTAACTTTGATAATTGCAAGCACTTACTTTTAGTAGAAAACTTTTACATCTTCTGTGTGTCTCTTCATAAAACGATAGAGTATATCCTAACCTTACTTACCACTTTATACCAAAAGATTCAAATCGTATGAATGGTAGATGTGTTATTAGAATCCAAAATAAAATTTGAGGATGGCTCTTTTTTTCCATTTATGCAATATGCCTTGCTAAAGTAAGGATCTTGACATGCTTCTTCTTCCTCAACTCATGAGGAACTGGTCCGAAAACTTGAGTCCATATAGATTGTCCTTGCTTGTCAACAAGCACCACAGCATTGTCATCAAACCTGACCTGGCTGCCGTAACATCTCCCTTTTTGCATTGCTGCGCGAACAACTACACCATATACAACCTTTCCCTTCTTTACTTTTCCATTAGGATCACCGATGCTATCGTATCACCTAATCTTGCCCCTTTCTTCCCTTTCAAGGCTTGTATGCACATCACCTGTTTGGCGCCAGAATTGTCAACAACCTTGAGAACAGTCCTCATCTGTATGAAGGTTCGTTGTTGCTGCAAAAAGACAAAGGTTTTTTTTCTTCAGGATAGAATCATAGAACAGTGTGGAAGAATGGATTTATAACTCATTTTAACCGAATTATCAGACATTTAGATATAGTTACATGTGTTTTCAGTAGTATAAATAATATACCTTTTTTATAAGCATAAATATTATACCTTGAATTCCCAAACATGTTAATATCATAATACTAAAAACAAATAGACATTTTAACTATTGGGAACATCATTTAAAATTTACAAAAAAATAAAAGGAGAAAATCAATGTTTCCCATGACAGAAAACTGTTATTCTCTTAGATGAAAATATTTCACTTTCGAGAAGCTTGCATTCAACTTCCGATGAAAATGACATTTTTTCGATGATCTTGGATAGTTGAAGCAATTCATATATGCTTATCTATTTCTGGAAGAAGCCGCAAACCAGCTCTATATAAAGACAATCTTGTAAAGAGTTGATGCACTCCAAAACATAAGAAGAGTCGAATCACATAATCTTGTAATTCTATGGAATACATTTTGATGCGGCTTAGTTTCCATAGCAATGACTCTATATTACTCAAGTACAAGCAAGTCAATGCAAATCTCAATGTTTTGCTACTTAAGTAATTTTGCTTGGTTACCTAACATGAAAGGCCAACATCAGATTCCTAAAAATCTGATAGGTACTAGAAGAATAATAAGGAAGACAATACGACTGAATTCAATGGCCTACCATCAGATCATGTACCCTACCCCTCTTATGTTTCCTACAATATACTTTGGTAATATTGGACCTCGGGCCAACATCAAAATCACCATTAAAAAAATTGTTATACTGGCACCAAATGCTACCATATCAGTGGTTGCATTATAGACTTACCCTTTCAGAATCCCTATAAGATTCAGAGCTCTATAATCACAGAGATCACCATAAACATCAAAGTTGAAACAAATTTTCTCCAAACATGCCTAAGGTTTCTAGGTAATGGGTGACAACAATTCAAAAAACATAAAAAAATTTCATTGATTACATTAAATCAGTGCAGTCAGACATCAATCATATAAATTTGTGGTGAAAGTCGTATCAGGAGCTTGAAAGAGATAAAATTACCCAGGGTCCTAGAAAAACAACACAAATGTAAGAAAATGGGCTTTAAAGCTCCATTGGACTAAAAAAATAATGCAATATCAAATTTTGGTCAAATTTTTTTTTTTTTGTTAATCAAATGGGTTGTGAAAATGAAACGCAAGAAGCAAGCATAAAACAACATACCACGAGAACATCTGGAAGCAAAGGTTGCAGCCATCTTCCAAAGCGGAAATCTTCTATGTTACCTAGAAAAGTAAGGAACAAATAAAACATGAGATATTAACATAGAAGAAAAAACCAGAAAGAGAAAGTGCTTCTTCAACATGGAAATAGAAAATTCGTTGCCCAGAAAACGCTACTGAGGGAAATGAAATTAAAAAAATCTATTAAGTAAATGCATCACACCAAACAATGTTACATCATGCTGTACACAAGTTGGTTTGCTTCAGTTTTACATGGAAAAAGACGCTAAACCCATCAAAAAATCAACTGGTTCAGTTTTGTCTGATTTAAAAAAAAAATCATGAACCCTATATTGCTAATCGCAGATTGTAAAAAATAGAGATTTGTTCAAATTCTACTACACTACATTGCTATAGTGCTGCTATAGCCACTATTTGACAACATTTTGTACAAAATAGCATATCACATGACAAACATTATTGTGTTCAAATTTTACTACCCTACAGAGCCGCTACTCAACAACACTACCAAAATCAACTCAACCTAATAAAAATTGGTCAATTTGGTTCGTTTCAAAATTCTAAAAAGTTCCACTTCAGCATATATCAGAATCACAACATGACATAAATCATAATTGACTTATATGCAGTTTCGGTCCCCCTATTTTCACCAATTCGTGAAATTGGTCCTTCTATTTTAAACTTCAATAGTTTTGGTCCCTTCCTTGATTATTTAACTTAAAAATGGTGATGTGATATATTTTAATTGATGTGGCATATGATTACATAATGTAGAACCATCTAACTCATTAATTATTTATCCGTTATTAATTAAATTACAAAAACGAATAATTTCATAAGTTGAAACAGATGTTTTTAGAGGATTTTATTGCAATTTCATGTGTATTAATCGTTCAACATCATCATATCATATGTAATATTGCTTAAAATATGTCATAATAGCATTTTTATTTAAAAATTCAGGAGAGACCAAAACTATTAGATTTTAGAATAGGGGATCAATTTCGCAAATTGATGAAAATAGGGGACCAAAACTGTAAGTAAGCCATCATAATTCACACAAAAGTTAAACACGTATTTAAATTTCTAAAATTCACACAGCCTATAAATCAACCACATTCAAGCATGACTCCTTTTCGTATCAAGTTTATTGAAGTGAGAAATCATACATAAGCTGTTTTCCAAAAGATTAAATCGATTTATCAGAATAATTTACAAGGCAAACATGCACACTAATATATCTGAAACTTGAAATGTCTCTAAATCTCTCGAATATGAAAATTGAAAACTATTTTTCCTTGCGGTTCATCATTATACACCAGACAAGATAGTGTTTGTTAAACAAAGTGAACACGTTAAGAGGAGAACTATGGCAGCCGCAAATCGCCCGGGAATCGCATCCTCTCGTGCTGCAGGGGAGGGGAAGGAAAATGGAAAAGCAATACCTGGACGGAATTTCTCACTGTTTCTGACGGCCGATGAGCAACTCCGATTTTTCCGGCTAGTTGAGTTTTTTCAGTGCGAATCCAACTAGTGTGATATAGTGGCAAAGCTTATATACTTGTTTCAGGGTTTTAATTTAGTTTTTCAAACATATTTACTTTTTCATCTTTTTTTTTTACAAGAAAAAAGGTGTTATTTAAAAAAAAAAATCTATATTATTTTTAGTAATCGATTAAAAAATAGGATTTTTGTACAGATATATCATAGTTTTTAAGATAATTAACTAAAATGCCTCATTTCTCAATTTGGTTATCAAAATGTCTTAATTTTTGGGCTTACTCAGAGCATCTCCAACGGAATATAAAATGAGTTCCTGCGTGACTTAACTTTTAGTTTTTTGTGAGTTCACCGTTCGAGTTGTGTTAAGGTGTCATTACGGTATTATCAGGAAGGAACGGTGTTTCATAGCAGTTAACTTTTATTAATTTATTAATAATAATAAATTTATTATTTTTTATTAATTTATAGTCATTAACTTCTTTTTAATTTATTAAATAATAATAATAATTTTGTAACCATTAGCTTTTTTTTAGTTAATATACCACCGTTAGCCTTTTTTTTTTCCTTTAATTACGATTGTTAGTTCATTAATAGGAACAATTTGTTACTAATACTTTTTTTTCACAATTTAAATTTATTATTTACTTTATCATTTTTAATTATTTATGTCATGTATTTAACATTTAATTTTTATTATTGTTATAAAAATTTAAGTTCAATTTTATTTTAATTTAAAATTTTTATTTTAATTTTAAATTAAAATAATATATAATAATATTAATTAGAATATTTAAATTAATATTTTAAGTTATAATAAAATTAAATACAAATTAAATATTAATGTATAAATTAAAGTAATAAAATATAATATGATTTTTAAAAAGTTAAACCGTAAAAAATGAATGAGTTGATTTAAGGTGATGTGGGATAGTAGAACTTGAATCATGTTGAATTCACCGTTGGAGTAAAAAATGAGTGAATTGCTTCAAGATGATGTGTCATAGTGGACCCCATCTAAAGAATCATATTGAGTTCACTGTTGGAATGCTCTTCTTGGGGATGCCACTTGCCAAAGGCCAAATTTTTTTCCCAGTAGGATGTTGTTAACCGGGATGCGACCTCCCAAAGGGATTTTACCAAATTTTTTAAATGGTTTTATATATTTTATGTAATTGTTAAATAATAATAATAATACTACATTAATAAATAATGATTATTATTATTATTATTTATTGTTATAATTAAATTATAAATAATTATAATTAAATTAATTATTATTATTATTGCTATTATTATTAAAAATTGTTATAATTAAAAATAATTATAATCAAATTAAAATAATTATAAGTAAATTAAAAATAATTATAATTAAAATAGGAAATTAATATTATAACTATTAAAAGTAATTAAAATTATAAACAGTAAATTATATTATAAATTTAAAAGAAAATACATTAATAAGAAAAATTACATTAATAACATGAAATAAAATACATTAAATTAATTAAAAAAAAAATACATCTTATTAATGTCCACCTAAATGACCTCCAGTTGCACATCTAGGATTTCGTCGAACTCGTCTAGCCCTTTGAACGAGTTGAGCTTCTTTTGGTTCATCCTGGTCATTATCCTGAATGTTAGTTGTAGGTGGATTAGAACCACTACCAATTTCCATATAAGTTTGAAACTGATTATTATACATGGAGTCAAACACAGCAAAAACCGACTCAGGAGTTGTGCACTGAGTTCCAAACAAATTATAGAACTTCTGTACTAGGGACGTGTATATGAGGTGATGATAGAGACGGTTGTGTCATGTTTTGTTGTTGTAGGCTTGATTGGGAGGTTGAGGGAACATAAGGATACAATGATGGTTGCAAACGAGGATCACAGAGATATTGTTCGACCGACATAAATAATTTGGTGTGTTGTCTAAACCAAATCATATATTATTTGATGTGGCATAAAAGACCTTCTACGATCTTACCTTGAAACACATAATTGTGACACTCGTTCCAATGTTGAATTTCTTCCTTCCAAACCCAGTTCCAATTATCATCAACCCCATGCCTCATGTCGACCTCATGGTACTCTCTCATGTCCTCTAGTGGTTGTGATATTTGTTGATGGAAGCCAAACTGAAGTGTGACCCCTATCTGTATGATGTTTTTCAACAATATGATAAAAATGTAGATAGGTACATGCAGTCCAAGTGACCATATCTTCTTTTGAAACTTCATGTTGAAACATAAGATAAGGTCTCCAATAGAACTGATATTTAAAAAAACAAGCTAAAGTAATTATAACAAGTATTAAAAACAAAAATATTTAAAAAATTCAAATAAATGTGAATGAATATATTACTTCATCAACCATTATGTGATCAATTGTTTTTCAGTATCCTTCTATGTCGTTATGAGGAATTGTACCAAAACTTAGACCACCAGAATTAAATCTACCGAATATATTAAAAATAAAAATTATAATAAAATTAGTAAAATGGGAAATAGTAAGTAGTTCGTTTTAAAAAAAGGATAAAAATATAAAATTGATTTTCAATGGTTACCTTTGTGCAAGTGGAAATATCCACGGATTTGGTGATTTTGGAGCGACACAAGACAAATGATATTATGCCCAATTTTACAATAACAATGCATATCCTCCCATAGACATTACACCGGATTTCGTTGCAAGACATAGTGCTCTATATAGTGTAGCTAAAACGGCTGAACCCCAACTATATTGAGATGCTTTTTGTAAATCTCCTAACAGTGAAAGATGTTTTAAATGTACCTGGTTGTTGGATTTGTCAAGCATCAATAACCCTCCGATCATACGTAGGATGTATGCTCGACAAGATGCTTGTTTTTCTAATACAGATGCATCTTCACCAAAATTGTCAAACGTATCCTTGAGCCACTATAATTAATAGAATTACCTTTTGTTGCTCATTGAGGTGGGATAGCTTCTACGTAATCTTCACAAATTTCTTTAACGTTCACAAAATTTGAACTGCTAACAGGAAAACCAGAAATATTTAATCCTAAAATGTAGTATACATCTTCCAAAATTATTGTGCACTCACCTACTGGAAGATGAAATGTGTGAGTTTTTGGTATCCATCTCTCAACCAAAGCAGTAATAAGGCCAACATCTAGTTTATAATTTCTGAGCATAATCACTTCACCGAAACCAGCCTCTTGCAAATATGGTAATATGACTTCATTTGGTTTTTTATTGACATTACCGTAACATTTCAGTTTATCCTTTAAGGGTGACTGAAATTAACAAAAATAAAATAAGTAAAATACAATACTTTAAAATACAATAAAATAAAATAACATAAAATAAAATAAAATATAATACTATAAAAAAAATAAAAATAAAATACAATACTTTAAAATACAATAAAATAAAATATCATAAAAATAAATTGAAAATACTTACAAATGCTTTAATATATTGGATTTCAGCTCTATGATTCGTTGATAGTTCCATGATAAAAATAAATTTTTTGATTAAGAGATGTATTTGAATGTAAGGAAGTGATGTGATAAAGAAGAAAAGTGAGGAAGTTGTGGTGAAATTGGGGAACAAATGGCTGTATTTATAGGTCATAGCCCCAGGCAACGAATTAATGAAGTGCATAAGCCTCTCAGGGGGTCGCACCCCCAGCCCACGATGCCTTCAGGGGGTTGCTCCCCCAGCCCACGATGCCTTCAAGGGGTCACTCTCCCAGCCCACGACCATGCATGGCCACCATTCGCTATCAATCTAGCCCGTTGATTAAAAATAATCAACGGATATAGATGATCCAATCCATGTGAATTGATTTCAACCAATGAAATCATTTTATTAACGATTCAATCTCGTCTGTTGATTAAAAATTATCGACGGATATGGATGATCCAATCATTGTGACTTGTTTTCAACCAATAAAAATATTTTATTAAAGATTCAATCTCATCTGTTGATTAAAAATTATCGACGGATATGGATGATCCAATCCTTGTGACTTGTTTTCAACCAATGAAACGTTTTATTAAAGATTCAATCTTGTTCGTTGATTAAAAATTATCGACGAATGTAGATGATCTAATCCTTGTGACTTGTTTTCAACCAATGATCAAACACTTTATGTTCTATAAATAGAAAACAAACTTATACAACCTCACCATACCTACTATCTCACTATATCTTTTCAACACAATCTCACCACACCTACTATCTCACTATATTTTTTCAACACAATCTCACCACACATACTATCTCATGGCTGCTCAACAAGTAATTTGTATTGTTTACTACAATGGTTCAATTGTTGATGGAGTTGAAGGTAAAACAATCATAAGTGATTATAAAAAAGCGTTCAAAGTACACTCGGGAAGCAACCTTGCTTGTCTAAAAAATGTCATTAGAAAAAAATTATAGCTCGATGACAGAGTCAACATAACTGATATAGTTTATCGACACATTGTGTTATTCGGTGAAAATACAACAAGGTTTGAACTGATGAAAGTTTGTGACGACGAAGATGTTGAGTTGATGTTTGATGTGTATGCACATTAGTCACAACTCCGCACCATCGAGTTATATGTTACCTTTGAGTCTGGTCGTCCATCAACAAACATTGATCAACCATCGACCTCAAACACACCTTATCAATCCGACTTATATTCTCCATCGCAACACTATGAACCATCACAACACTATCAACCATCACAACACTATGAACTATCACAATACTATCAACCATATTCTACCCAATTAGAACAAACTCATTCAGAAAGTTATCAACTCCAACATCAATCTACTCTAACAAGTCCACAATGAGGTTTTCTCCAAAGTGATTCTAGTGAAGAGGATGAAACATACTTCGATGAATCATCTGGTGATTGTGATAATGACATTGATGTTGACGAAGATATGGAAGCAGAAGATCAACATATCCTACTTGACTTTAATCCACCATCTCACATGAAGAGCATCAATTTAGATACTCAAGATCGTTCAAGTGAATTTCATCACTTGTTCATTAATAAAGTCCCAATAGTAGATGAAACTCTTGAAGTTGTGATGAAGTTTCAAAACAAAGATGAATGTGTACATGCAATCAAACATTACCTTCTAAAACAATCACTGAATTTTGTGGTACAAAAATCAAATTCAAAAAGGTATGTTATTTATTGTTCAAATCCAAATTGTTTGTTTAGATGTAGAGCTTCAAAATGCAAAAAGAGGGAATTGTGGGTGATTGGTAAATTGAATGTCCCTCATACATGCACAAATTCTGCATTGTCACAAGATCATACGAAACTTGATTCTAACATGATATGTACAAGCATAATGCAAGTTGTGAAAGTGGATCCTTCAATCAAAGTGAAGGTCATTATTATTGAGATTCAAGATTTTCATAACTACACAGTTACTTATAGAAAGACCTGGAAGGAAAAAAATAAAGCAATCGAACAAATTTATGCACAATTGGGAAGAGTCTTAAAATCAACTCCCACAATGGTTGTTAGTTATGCAAACATTTGCTATAAGAACCAAAATTGAAATGGAAACAGTCTTAACTTATCATGAGAGAAGTTTGATAAATGGGATAAGGATCTTTCATAGACTATTTTGTGCTTTTGCTCCGTGCATATCTGCGTTTAAATGCTACAAACCGATAGTACAAGTTGATGGGACTTGGTTGTATGGAAAGTACAAAGGAACTTTATTGGTAGCAGTTGAACAAGATGGGAACGACAATGTAATTCCTATTGTTTATGCTCTTGTGGAATATGAGATAAAAGAAGGTTGGAGTTTCTTTTTGAGAAATTACGTCACTCCACAACCCAACATTTGTATGATTTCAGATAGACACGAATCAATTAAGAGTGCTTATAATAATCTGAATAATGGGAGGCAAGATCCTCCGTCAAAGCATATGTTTTGTGTCCGTCATATTTCACAAAATTTTGCAAGGGATTTTAAGGACAATGCTTTGAAGAAAAATGTTGTTGCTATGAGTAATAATTTCATTCTTAATTTTTATAATTAGTGTAAATTTTAATATCGATACTATCGCAGAGAAATCGACATAGTAAACTCGGAGGCTTTGAAATGGTTAGAAAACATACCTCGACAATATTGGATTCAAGCATTCAATGGAGGTAGCCGCTGGGGTCAGATTACAACCAACCTTGTGGAGTCAATTAATAGAGTATTAAAAGGCACGCGCAACCTTCCCATCACTGCTTTGCTCCAATCAACTTATTTTAAAACAGGGACGTTGTTTCCAACCATGGGAAAATGACACACGTCAATTTTAGCTTTTGGTCAAGTATACACAGAAACTTGCCCAAATTTTATGAAATTGGAAATAAGCAGATCCAATAGTCATAGAGTGGATAGTTTTGATCGGAGAAACCATACTTTCATGGCACATAATAAAGCATGAGAAAGTGGGTACGTACTTGATTTTAATGATATGCATAAAGAGTCTCAACTCTTAAACTAAAACTGATAGCCAAACAGAACATGATTTATTCTTCTAGTTTCCAATGCTAGAAAAGTATGTAGTAAATAAGAAACCAACGTAATCTTCTATATATGTCTAAGTATGGACATAAGCCAATGTACCTTATAATCGTATATGGAACACTAGAATCATCCAGATATTTTGCAACCTTTCTTTTCCAAACCTGCAATCAATATGAAATGGTATATAATCTTTATATGAAATGGCAATTAATTTTTACAAGCTAAAAATCACAAATATCATAATATAAAAAGCTAAAAGAAGCAAAAATTAAATGTCACATCTTGTGCTCCATCCAAATTATGTTCCCACATGTGATTTTCAAATGGAAATTATTTCATAGATTCTAAAACTTCAAAAAAAAAAAAAACTACAAATACACAATAACAAAGCTGGTTCTATTAGGGATAATACCCGTATTCAAAGTGGATTGTTATATGGATTGCAGGTATGGAAAATAAAGGTTGCAAAATATTTGGCTGATTCTAGTGTTTCATATATGATTATAAGGTACATTGATTTATCTTATAACAATCCACTTTGAATACGGGTATATAATGTTTATATGAAATGGCAATTAATTTTTACAAGCTAAAAATCACAAATATCATAATATAAAAGCTAAAAAAGAAGAAAAAATTAAATGTCACATCTTGTGCTCCATCCAAATTATGTTCCTACATGTGATTTTCAAATGGAAATTATTTCATAGACTCTAAAACTTCAAAAAAAAAAAATTACAAATACACAATAACTAAGTTGGTTCTATAGGGATAATACCCGTATTCAAAGTGGAATGTTAACTAGGGAAAAATTTAATAACAGTCAAAAATCAAATAAAATTCAAACATAACAACACATTATGATCAACACCAGCGCTTAAGCAAGTGGGTATATGTGCAGAACATCGATGCATGCGATTAAACAAGGTAAATACAGACCTTGATGGGTAAATGACTTCAACACCAGTAACCCCGAATGACAACAAAAAAGTAACATATGTCAGAAAATCAACCAGTGGCCTGAACGCAAATCAATGGTGAAGAGAACGAGAATCGACCATGACTGTGGTCGAAACCAAACAAACGGAGGAGGAAACAGAAGCACGATGATTTGATTTAGGGTTCCATGTGTAAGCTGCTTACGATTATGTCCAGATTGTGAAAAAATGAAAGAAAAAAAGGGCCATGGGACCCTTTGGCCCAAGTCCAAAAAAACTAAGAAATAGTGGGCTGGGGCCACAAAAAAAATTCATTAATAGGGATTCAAAATTTAGGACCTAGTAGAAAATTTAATAAATGGGGCTTTGTAATTATGGACTTTTTGACAGCTCTATTTAGAGATGTTTATTGTATTTTAAAAACAAAAAGCTCTCCTAAGGTTCCCTCTAGGTGTATAATTCTAAGATAGTGTAGTTTTATTTTAATTTGTTTGATTCTTATAATTGAATTCAATATTTAAGTTTCCAAAACATGTTATAATATTTTGCTCTAATCCGTCGAATTGAAAATAAGTGAATTTAAGTTGTTACTAGTATTACGTAGAAAAGAGATATAAGGTTGATTTTATTGTTGGAGTGAAGGAGTTAAGTAGTTGAGTGATAAGAACCTCCTGAGTTCGACTTTCACCCTTAATTAAATCTCATTATTATTAACAATACTAATTATAATAAACAATTGGACCCTCCTCGTTAGCTTCAAAAGATTCTTCATCTTTGTTATCTAATAAATTTTTTAACGCTACATGAATTTCATGATTTTCTACTACTAAATAAATCAACATGAGACTTTTCAAAAGATCACCGTTTCAAAGTATTCCAAACCAAACACGTTTAATTGTGAAGTTCTTATGACCGAACTACCAAAAAGAAAATACATCTTGTAGATATAGGTAGTGTTTGTAATTCAAGAGGGGTTTTCAAAGTTTCTACCCTCTTAATAGAATAATCTCAATCGAACAAATCTTGATTAAACCATTAATAAAAAATTAAATATCAAATTAAGCATCTTTCAAGATTCTAGAAATACATCTTGAATCATGCTTTAGCTTTGAACAAAAATGCGTAGAATACCGTACAAACATCTCTTCGTTATTTATGTCAAATTTATATTGGTCTTGTGCTACTCAAAAAAGTGATCTTGCCACACTCCTTTGATGGATTGGTTCGTGTTCCATGCTTAATAGGGGGCTAATTTTTTTTTAATAATAAATATTCAAAAATCATAATTTTTGACAAATAAATAAAATAAACAATAAATATTCAAAAATCATAATTTTTGACTAATAAACAATAATTTTATTAGTTCTTCAATGAATAAATCTACTATTGAATGTATTAAAATTAATTTTAATATATGTGGAATTAAAACTGGTCTAAGGGTTAAACCACTAAAATTAGAGTTTTAAGGCTTGAAAAAAAAAAATCTCCAAACTAAATATTTATGATATTGTTAATTATATTACAAATTTATTTATAGTTATATATTAACTTAGTTGGAAAAGTATAATATTTTGAATCGGGGAGAAAATCGACGAAACAATGTATGGTAGAAGTAATTTATAATTTGTTGTGCTTAGTTTTGAGTTGCAACAATATTTCATAAATCACATTAATAAGAAAACTTAATGGAACATATTATTAGAAAACTTCTACTAACCCTTCATATGTTTAGATAGTAATATTTACATATGATGAAAATAATTTTTTTTCTTCATAAATCAAATAATTTATTATAGGGAAATGGAACTCAAATGACTTTTTTTATTATAGTTGCATGTAACTTGACTTTTCTCTCAAATATATGTAATAATTATATATGTAGCTTTTGAGTTCTTAGATATTTTGTATATAATCCCACATCCTTTATATGGTCATCATAATCTCTTATGTAAAAAGGTTACTTTATCTTCTTAATTCTTTATACAAAATATATGTTAGTTTTTTTATTTTGGACAAAATATATGGTTAACTATGAAACTCAAATCTTGATAAAATATGCCGATGATAAACTATAAATATAATGGATTTCATAGACCTATGGGCATATTGTATGGTGTTATGAAATTGAAAACTCATTGGCAGAATAACTATTGACTAATGATCATTACCGTAACTCATTTCATTTGGATTAAAATCTTTAGGTGTTTTAGGTTAGTGATAGTTTTATTTTATTTCAAATGCTTAAACCATTCTAAATTTATCATTCATAAAATGTAAATCTTTAGTATGTATGATTTGTTTTTTATATTAAATTCAATTTATGGAGTGTCAAAGCTTATTTCTCTTTGGATGACAAATGTTTTGACTATAATTGAAATTCTAGTATAAAAATTTATATTCTTTTAACAATTGATTATTGTCATACAATTGAGAGATTGTTAGATTAATTATTTAATTAATTAATTATAAATTAAATATAAATTTTAGCTATTAATGTTTTTGGCTATTAATGTTTGGTCTATTGATTTTGACTATACAACTATTTAATCAATGACCCATTAGATGATTAACTCAAGACAGGTTCTAAGATGCAATAAAAAAGGAGTGTGTATCGGTATTGTAAATTTTTTGATCAATAATTTTCTTTAATTTTCCACGTAGGTATATTACTATAATATATATTAAAATTGATTAAATTATATAATTTTTATATATAGATGACACATCATTCAACTATTAGTGATTTAATTTTGATAATACTAAAACATGTTAATTTTTAGTGTACCGTAGAAGTCCCCTTAACTCAATGTTGAGAATACTCTAAACCTTAGAGGACAATAAGTGTAGTTCACCACTCATACTCTAAGAATCATTTTCTCTCAATTCCAATCTCTATTCAATCCTAAAAGATAACTCATTTTCAGATTGTTCTTAATTAATGTAGATATGTTATAATTTTTGTATCCATCACAATATTAAATTTTTATAACATAAGACGTGAATAGTCAATTTAGGGCTTAACCACTCACACTTGAATCAAATAATTTCTCCCTCAAGTGTGAGTTTTCCACATCTTATATATTTGTACCATCTTTATTATCAATGAAATCCGCTTCTTGACTACACCACCAAGAAGACTTTCGATACAAAGATCTAATAGAATCTACTCTCATTCCTCCACCAAGCCAAACCATCGCTCTCATATTAGATGTTGGGAAATAAACAAAAAGGGAAGTTTTAATAACAATCACAACACTAAAAAATAACGTAGAAACTCCAAAACTAGAGAAAAACCACAATTGTTGTCTAATGACAACCATAAAATATCATTGTGTGAAAATTGTTAGAACACATTGACTTCTCTCAAACTTTCTATATATGACCTACAGTACACCCACATTTTTCAAAGCAAATATTGGAACTACATCTCACAACACTCTAACAAAAGAGTATAAGAGTAAAACAAAGAAATCAAATACAAACTTAAGATATGTCTCACTGGTATAAATGGAAATGAAGAACTAGAGTCATATATATACTTTTGAGCTCCCTCTCCCTTTAGAGTTTCAAGCAATGTGGACCTTTTCAAATCCTCAATTTCAATAAAACTTAACACACTATTTAACAAAAAAAATTTGTGTCAATAAACTTTTCAAAAGTTTTTCAATTATGCAATTTTTTTTTTTTGAAAAAGAAGGTTATGTGTTCTAAAAAATTTGAAACTAACTTTTCCATAACACAAATGAGTTCTAAAATAGTTAGAATTCAAATTTTACAAATACATACCAAAATAATGTCTTATTATAAAATATTTAATGTATCGAGAAATTTTTCAAAAGCTTTTTGTTTTTAAAAAATTTGAAAAAAATAGTGATATTTGACTTTTTTTTAAATAAAGATAAAATGGGATTTCTATTAAAATTTGGGATAGGAGTATAGTCGTGGAAATATAAGGTAATTTTTTTTCTTATTTTAATCAGTCAATTGAGTTACTTGAATGAGAACCACTTGTTGACTAAAATAAAAGGAATTGTTTAGAAGTTTTGAAAATTCTAAAAAGAATGATGAAAAAATGAGAAATTAAAAAAATTGAAGGTTTTATAAATAATTAAAAGAGTAAAATTATATTTTCACGTTGATTGGAGGTGACATATTTAAATGTGGGGTAAAGGGTATATCATCGTATAAATATGTTTAAGGCTTGCAATGTATAAATGCAACTCATATATGTGCAACCCTTTTACCTCACATCTAAACCAACACATCCGCATCAGATCGTTTTCCATGGAGGGTGAGGTACTCACTTGGTTCTAGTGGATGCACTTGAATGACTAGTTGTTATCGTGGCCAATCGCCTTGGAATCTCGTTTTCGCACAATGTTTGTACGAAGATCCAAATGGAGCTTGCTTAACATAAATCAAAATGAGATAGTCCACAAACACAAATCAAAATGAGATAGTCCACAAACCTATATATGAGTCTCAACTAAACCAGACTGAAAAAATACAAATCTAAAGCATATAGTCATTGCATATATCAACATATATCATTAATTACAAAGCTTATATTCATTGCATGTATCAAAAAAAATAAGGTGAAAGATTCAAGTGACCAAAGTGTTCATTCCAAAGCTTTCTAATTGATTAGATTATTTATAAAATTACTCTTGAGCGAACACCATTATCAGTAAAAATTCAATAGGACCTAACATAAATACCTCAAAATCAAAGGAGATTGTTAAGCTTCATTTGAATATAAAGATTATATCATTCAATAGTTTTGCTTGTCGATGAACAAAAAAATTCTACTAAAGCAAATTAAAATATGTAAAAGGATCAAGAACAATAGAAAAATATTACTACTAAAAGGTACGAATATAGTGGTGCAAGCAACACCCATTATCTACAAACAAAACAAAGAACAAAGATAGTCACGAAAAACAAACACACAAAAAGTTATCAAGAATCATATGAAAACTCTAAAAAGATAACACATTTTTGTCATATAACATTGTGAGAGTGTGAATATCCTAGAAGAAGAAGATAATCAAATCATACATTTCGACGTTGTTGACTCGAATTGAAAAACAAAACTAGAGTGGATGACAATGCGTAAATAAACAAAGGCAACCATTATAGGTTATGGATAACAACGTGAAATGGAATAGAGGTACCAGGAACAGAGGCAATCGTAGATGACGACGATGTTGAGCTGCGATAGTGCGATGGAGAGAAAACACACAACAATCGTGAAAAAGAACAAATGTTCTTTTTTGGCGACAAGAAAAAAATGGTTGATAACATTAAGATTTCTCAATGGGTGAAAGCATATTGTGCATCTTGAACATGGAGTGAAATTTGGATATTTGAGAGTTTGATGTGTGAAATCTCATAACACATGATATAGGTTTGGTGGAGAAAGGTGAAATAAGGATTTTGGAGTAGAATTTACGAAAATAGAACGTGGAATAGATGAAAAAAGTAGGATTTTGTTAAATGATGTGGTGGTTGCACAAATTCGTTGCACGACCCATCGCAATCCAAAAGTGAAGACACTTTTAAGAGATCTATTGCAAATTTTATGTCATAATTTTTTAATTTACTTGTAGTGATAGTCACTACTAGAATTTTCGTCTATAGTGACCGATTTAGAGACTAAATATTTTCAATCACACTAGCGACCGAAATAGAGACCGTAATTTTGAACTTAGAAACTAAATATTTTTTCGTCACTAAATCGGTTGCTAATGAAAATTGTTACTAAAAGAAAAATTTTCTTTCACACACTACGCCAAAAATGACATTTTACAACGCTTCCTAAACACAAGCGCTTTTGTAAATCTATTTAAAAAAACACGGAGCCTTTTACAGCGCTTTTGATGACAAACGCTGTAAAAGAAGCGCTGTTGTAGGTCATATAACGTTTGCGCATAACGTTATAAGGATTTTACAGCGCTTGTAACAAAAGCGCTGTAAAATGAAGCGATTTCGTGTATTATGTTACAGCGCTTTTTTCACAAGCGCTGTAAAATGCATGCGCCTTCATTTATTTTAACTACTTATTACAACACTTGTTTCACAAGCGCTATAAAATACATGCGCTTCATTGAATTTTCCTACCTAATACAGCGCTTTTTTCACAAGCGTTGTAAAATGCATCTTCCAAATAATTATATACGTTGGAAACTCTCATATACGTACTGTGTCATGAATTATTCTAAACCCTAATATTATTCCAAACACAGTACGTGGGCGGCCATCTACGTTGTCTCAGGTATTTTTTAATTTGTTTTTGTCAATATTCTCTACCCTAGTTTTTTAATTCTACACATATATACACATGATCCGTTTATGTAAATTTGAAATTGTCAAAAATTGTCAAAAACTCATACCACATGATCTGTCCTGTTTTTGTCAATATTCTCTACCCTAGTTTTTTAATTCTACACATATATACACATGATCCGTTTATGTAAATTTGAAATTGTCAAAAACTCATACCACATGATCTGTTCTGTTTTGAAATTGTTAGTTGATATTAATTTGTTTCTTTTTGAAACTTGTTGAATTGTTTTGAAAGCTTATTAGTTTTGTAATTGCATTTATATAGGTGGTATAATATGGATAGGAAATGGATGTCAGCCAATCGATTGTCAAAAGAGTATGAAATTAGAGTGAAGGAGTTTGTTGAGTTTGCAATGAAGAATGCAAAAGATCCAAATACAGTAGTTTGTCCTTGTTTAAAATGTTGTTTTGGAAAACGTGTTAGAGAAGATGAATTAGAAGGACATCTAGTATGTAATGGAATTGATCAAAGCTACACATGTTGGATAAGACATGGTGAGAAAAAAAAAAGAAACATTAATTTTGAGAATAGTTCGACACATGCTTCAACTGACTTCGATACAGATACATATGAGTCGGACCGAGTTGATGAGATCGCAAAAGCAGTTGAAGAAGATCTTCAAGATTGTCCTAAAATGTTTGAAAGTTTGTTGAGTGATGCAGAGAAAGAATTATATAATGGTTGTACTAAATTCACAAGACTGTCGGCGATATTAAAGTTGTACAACTTAAAAGCGAGTAATGGATGGTCAGATAAAAGCTTTACAGAATTACTAACACTCATAAAAGATATGTTACCAGATGATAATGAACTTCCCAGTCGAACCTACGAGGCTAAACGGATTTTGTGTTCTATTGACATGAGTTACGAAAGGATTCATGCGTGTCCTAACGATTGCATTTTATTTCGAAATGAATACGAACTACTTAAGGCGTGTCTGAAATGCAATGTCTCTCGATATAAGAAGAAAGAATCTACCCCAGCAAAAGTCGTGTGGTATTTTCCTATAATACCAAGATTTAGGCGCATGTATCGCAGTGAAGAAGATTCAAAACACTTGACATGACATGTAGATGAAAGATTACGAGATGGAATGTTTCGACACCCTGCAGATTCCCCACAATGGGCAAAAATTGATCACGAGTATCCTGAATTCGGGATAGAGTCAAGAAATCTAAGACTTGCACTTTCTACTGATGGAATGAATCCACATGGTCTTCAAAGCATCTCACACAGCACGTGGCCTGTGATTTTGGTAATATATAACCTACCTCCATGGTTATGTATGAAGCGTAAGTTTATGATGTTGTCTCTGTTAATTTCTGGACCCAAACAACCGGGGAATGATATCGACATATACTTGACTCCTCTAATCGAAGATTTAAAACGTATGTGGGAGACATGTGTGGAAGTTTATGACGGGTATAAAAAAGAATGTTTCAATTTGAGGGCTATGTTGTTCGGCACAATTAATGATTTTCCAGCATATGGTAATTTATCAGGATATAGCATTAAAGGTCATTGTGCATGTCCTATATGTGAAGAGAGTACAAATTGGATGTGGTTGAAACATTGTAAGAAGAATGTGTTTCTTGGACATCGTAGATTTTTACCTTATAGTCATCAGTATCGTGGGTGGAGAATTGCATTCAATGGAAAATCAGAGGAAGGTAAAGCTCCTTTAGCACCGACTGGATATCAAATACTTGAAAAAGTACAAGGAATGACTAATAAATTTGGCAAACCTTTTGCGGGAGAGCTAGTCAAATCTGGGTGGAAGAAAAAGTCAATTTTCTTTGAATTGCCATATTGGAAGTCATTGTATATAAGACATTTCCTTGATGTGATGCATATTGAAAAAAATGTATTTGATAGTGTTATTGGTACATTACTCAATGTTCGAGGAAAGTTTAAAGATGGCATCAACGCAAGATTGGACTTGGTCGATATGGGAATAAGAAATGAATTGGCTCCAGTAAAGAAAGGAAATCGCACATATCTACCTCCAGCCGCTCAAACTCTATCTAGAAAGGAAAAAATTGTTTTATGTAAATTTCTACACGAAGTTAAAGTTCCAGAAGGATACTCTTCGAACATTAAAAATTTGGTTTGTATGAAAGACCTCAAGTTAAAAGGTTTGAAGACCCATGATTGTCATATTCTAATTGAGCATTTGCTACCAATAGGTATACGTTCCATTTTACCTGAAAAAGTTCGACTAGCCTTAACTAGATTATGTTTCTTCTTCAAGGAAATTTGTAGTAAAGTGATCGACCCTCAGAAATTACCGACATTGCAGAGGGAAATTGTTGTTACTTTGTGTGAGTTTGAAATGTATTTCCCACCATCGTTTTTTGATATAATGGTTCACCTTACTGTTCATCTGGTTAAGGAGACACAACTTTGTGGGCCAGCTTATATGAGATGGATGTATCCGATAGAACGATATATGAAAATATTAAAAGGGTACGTAAAAAGTAGAAGTCGACCAGAAGGTTGTATTGCTGAACGATACATTGTTGAAGAGGCTGCTGAATTTTGTACTGAATATCTGTCCAATGTTGAATCCATAGGGTTTCCCAAGTCTCGTCATTCGGGAAGAATATCAGGAGAAGGGATAATTGGAAGGAGACTGCTGACTATATCAAGGACAGAATGGGAGCAGGTACAATTGTATGTTCTGCACAATGATGATGAGGTTCAACCGTATGTTACAATACACATGGATCAGTTATCTCGTTTGAACATGAACAGGAATCAAAATTGGATAACTCGAGAGCACAATCGAAGTTTTATAACATGGTTAAAAAATCACATAAAGTCAAAATTTGATATAGACCTCGGATCAATTTCACAGAGATTGAGGTGGCTAGCAAATGGTCCGAGCTTACATGTCTTTTCTTACACCGGTTATGTTATTAACGACTACACATTTTATACCAAAGAACAAGATAATCAGACCACTATGCAAAATAGTGGAGTCACTCTCGTAGCTGAAGCGATGCATGTCTCCAATGCAAAAGACAAAAACCCAATATATGCAAATCTATCATATTTTGGGGTTATCGAGCGCATGTGGGAGTTAGACTACACAATGTTTCGTGTTCCCATATTTGGTTGCAAGTGGGTTGATAATAATAATGGTGTTCGGATTGATGAGTCAGGATTCTTGCTTGTGACTGAAATAGAGATTGAAATTTTAAATTTTGAAACTAAATATTATTATGTCACTAAATCAGTCACTAATAAAAATTAGATATTGAAATAGTAACTAAATTTTAGCGACTAAAATTTCAATCGGTTACTATTTTTTAATTACATAATTTCATTTTTTTTATTAATTCAAAAAAATGAAATAATTTTTACAGACAAAATATTTATAATAATTTACTAAAATTGATCGACACTATAAAGCATATTATTAAAATGATAGATTATATGTTCCAGATTACGCGTCAGCGGTATACGTGGGTACTCTGTTTCTCTTTATTATTTTACTGCTAGTAAAATTGATAATTTTCTTATATATTTATATAATATTTTTTTTGTGTAGTTGAATTTATTTGTTGATATAAATGACACAATTTATGACTTTTAAATTTTTACTATAATTTTATATTGTAGATGGAATAATTTAACTTTATTATAATTAATTTATATTAATAAATTATATTTTTTATTAACGTATATATATACCTTCATTTTTTTTAAATACTAGATTTCGTATTCGTATACTCGAAACAATACTTGTATTTATATATCACAGGGGCCACATAATTAAGTCCAGTCACTATCCTCATGGACAAGGGAAGTACTCACAACTTCTTCCAAGACCAACACATAATGAATGGTTAAAAATCCAATTGACTTTTCTATATTAGTCCAGTCACTACAATTAATTTTTATGTCGTCGAATCTTATGAGAGGGAGTAATGTGTTAATCTTATTATTTCATTTTTCTAATTTAATTTTTACATTTAATTTCTCTCTTATGCAAAACATTAATTGAATAATATATATCAACACATTATTTTTTTATATTTTTTTCAACACGAAGAGATTCATTCTCCGACTTAATAGATACGAAAGTTTAAAACAAATTTTAATATGAAATATTTTAAAGTTTATAATATTTTTTATGGAAAATTATTAAAAATTGTTTTTTAGATACTTTAAAATATAAAAACTATTTATTAATACTTAATTTTGTATGATTAATATTTCATTTTCAATTGATAATAGAAACAATTGATATAATATTCGTCGAGACAATATTAATATTAAATAAGATTTTATTTATTTTAGTTTTAAAAATATTAGATTATGAATATTTTTTATCATCTAAATTATTTTAAGGCAATTTTATTAACTTAAATTTTTATATTTTTCTGATTAAAACAATTCATATTTTTTGAAGACCTTAAAACTAGATAGGGATGTACCGGTCAAGTTTTGTGCTACACTATGCTGATAGAATGTTAAAGATACTCAACTTTCTATGATACCATATTTTTCCTGTCAAGGCATATAGGACAACTTAAAATTTGTAGAACCCTATATACGATGCTATACATAATTTCCATTCTAATATGGATGTTCACATGTAACTAAGGGTGGGTAAACTTCAGTTATGAATTAGAACCGTTTAAAAACTGAATCGAATTAGTTTTTAGCTTTAAAATATTGAATCGAACTGGTTTTCAGTTTAAAAAAATTGAATCGAATTGGTTTTCAGTTTGAGAAAATTAAACCGAACCGATTTTCAGTTCAAAAAACTGAACTAAACTGTTTTATAAACTGGTGAACTGAATTATTGCTTTGAACTGAACTGAACTAAACCGGTTCAACTTAATTTTTTTGTTCATATTGATCGAATTTTACATAATTACCCCTAATTACTTCTAAAAATAAATTCAGTTCTAGTTTTTTCTACCTAAAAATCGGTTAGGTTCAATTTTTTCGAACTAAAAACCAGTTCAGTTCGTTTTTTAAACTGAAAACTGGTTTGGTTCAGTTCTAGTTTTAAAAAATCAATTCGAGAAAAGTTTAGTTCTCAATTTTTATATATTAATTCAATTTAAAAATAATTCGGTTCAATTCAGTTATGCAGTTTAGTTCAATTTTTTGTTTTTTTAACACTCTTACCTATGATACTCACCTACCTTAACACACTTATCTATATTAACATAAAGAATAGTAGTTTAGTGGTTATATAAATATAAACTTAAAAATTAAGAGTTAAATATATTAGATATAGTAGTTTAGTGGTTATATATACTTCAATACATGAGTGATATCAAATTTTTATGACAAGGAACATTAGATAATTTATGGAGCATCAAAATTATTCTATTTTTCATTTTATGAGGCCAATTGAAGAAGATTTTAAGCAAACTAACCAAAATTGACGTAAGGTTTCTCTGGGTTGGAGGATTGGAACATAAAAAGATCAACTGGGTTCGTTGGGAAAAGATTTGTGTCTCAAAAGAACAGGGAGAGCTTGGAATTATTAATGGTTGTGAAGTATTTCTAGTTAACTTCAGTGCCATAAAAAATCTGTATTTTTGGATGGAGATTATAAGAGTGAAATTGTGTAAAAGAGGGTGATTAATGACATTCATCAATAAAATTATGTTTTGTATTTTAAGCAGATTAGAAAATACTCATATAAGAGTGAAATTGTGTAAAAGAGGGCCTTGTAGTCTCTTGATATTTTCCTCTCCTCATATTTTTCAGAAAAACCTCATCATTCAACCAATTCAATTTTAAACAAGCACCTCTAGTGGATTGAGTATGTGCGAGTGCATCTCCATACGACACCCATAATAATTCTACTTTTGTCGCTATAGTCGTCTCAACATTCATATCAATAGATGGAGAGAAGAAGTGATCGGTGATAAAAATATTCAAGTTGACTCTCACATCATCTACAGTGATAGTCATTTCTCCAAAAGGTAGGTGAAACGAGTTAGTCTCACTATGCCACTTTTTATCGAATGTTGATACAAGATTACTGTTAACCATTGTCAAGGAGAATTCAATCAACTACTCCAAATTTAAGCTTAAACTTCTTAATTTTAAAACCATGTTTTACCACCTTCAAAGTACCATGGTTGTGTATGTATAATAAATAATAAAGTATAGTAAATATTTCAATGATACGTTAATAAAAAATTATGTAGTTAAATAATTAAATAATTCTAATTATTAAAACAATTATATCTCTTAGTCATAATCTATTAGCAACATGGTGCTCATATGATCTCAACAAAGATTTGTCATATGGTCCTCTAGCAAAGCCATGTTTTGGCTCCTCCTAACCCTACTCGTAGATGCAATAGGTCGAACTCAAATTTTTTCATTATCGAACAAATAATTGAACCATCTCGACCTCTAGTCCTAGTCACTATATTAAAATATATATAAATTAAAACATAAAGAAAAAATTCATAAAATGGGTTCCGACCATTTTAAAACACACAAAAAAATCAGTATACCCAAATGAGTACTAAATATTTCAAAATCAACATATTCAATATAATATTAACGTACATAATTTTTAATTTTCAAAATACTTAGTATGTACTTTTGAATACCGTTTTTTTTTAAAAAAACTATTTAATATTAAAAAGATATCAAATATTTCATTTTAAAAAAATATGTATTGATTATTTTAAACTCAAATTAGTCGGTGTATACTTTTGAATATCAAGTATTTTAATATAAAAAAAATAAAAAAATTGGAACTCTCTTAAACTTTTTCAAAATTTTGAATATTTGTAAAGAATGAAGGAAATTTTGGATTCTCAGTTGTTAGTTTCAAAAGGGTATTTTTGTATTCTTACTAAAAATGTAGACATAAAACTAAAGGTGTGGGGGTGTCCTTAACATTATTCATGTAAGGTTCGTTACCTTCATGTTGCTTCAATGTGTTGGGCATAGCACCTTAATGACCCTTGGTGAGTTTTATAACTTTTTTGCTATATTTGATTTGTGTTAGCATGTGTATTATTGGCTAAGGATCTTGGTATTATTGATGAACATCTTATTGGCTTTTAATCTAATATTTTTTTTATACACAAAAATAATATTTTTTCGATCTAATATTTACGTTTGTCTTTGAAAAAAAAAACAAAAAATAATTAGCAAATATGACAAAACATTAAATCTAAAACGATGAAATTTCCCATTTGATTAAATAGGTTACATCGCACTCATATATATATCAACTTAAACAGAATGTTGGAAGCCTAGTTTCATTCATATATCAAACTATAGTATAAAGGAATGGTTCCTCAAATATAATAAAAGAACAACATAAATTCAAATTGATGTTTCATCGAACTTGCATTGACAATAATTGATTAGAAACCTATAACACATCTTTCACTTTGCAATGGCTTCTACATGAATCCTTTTTTGTTGAAGACCAAATCCCTTAGCATCTGATCTCTTCATAATCCTCAGCCTCTTGCATGACTCAACAAACATCCTGTTAAACAATCACATGATTAACATATTTTTCCCATCTAGCTATATATTTTTATTTACACTACAAAAAGTAAAAATTAATTAATTACTACTAGAGTTTTCATTTACTCTTCCCATTGTAAATCTTTAGTAATGTTAGCATTTTATTTTATTTTTTTTTAAATTTAATTATAAGTTTTAGAATCCCAAAATATAATTAATATTTTGTAACTATAAAAAAGTATATTTTTTTTTATATTTAGTATAAATATACATTAATTAAATAATATTTTAAAAATTATGTGCAAAAGTTTTAAGCCACCAATGTTTTAGAATGAATGAAGGATTGTCATTTATTTATTTATTTGTTAATTTTTTTAAAAAAAATTCATATAGTAGTAGTTCATATGGTCGTACATTTGTAATTATTTTATAAGAATTAATTAAATGCAAACTTTTTTTCAGTCCATATTTTGATGTTTCCTTGAAACACAATAATGGCCTTGCCTTTTATAGGGTAGGCCATGACATTGATTGTTTCCCTTCCCAATTGATGTGCTCAACACATTATAACGAGGGATTCACGCATGTCGGCTATATGGGGTCCAACATTTAAATATATACTATATATGGCAAATGCTACTTATTTAAATATACAAATTTAACATTTTAAAATATACAAAAATTTGTAGTTTTTATGATTCAAACAAGTATTCTTAGTTACCAAGACTTTATATATATATATATATATATATATATATATATATATATATTAAATAATAGAAATTATATAACTTGAGTATGAGAGAAATGGATTTTATTTATTAATCAAATTATAAATAATTAAAAAAATTATTTAATACTTTTAAATGATATTTTTAATCACAATCATTTATGTATAATTGTATGATGAAAAATTAATTATATTATTTTATTATATTAAAATTATTCTCACTTGAGAAATATATATCCCAAAATAATGTTGATTTTCACTTTCTTACAGAAAATTTTATCGAAATAGCTAATCAAGTAAACGAAATTGAAGCAAATATTTTTTTCAAACATGGAATCAAAAGTTGGTAGTGGATGCACTATTAATTTAATTTTTTTATTTTGTTTGATAAATGATGCACTATAAATTGTTTGCTTGGTGACTTAGTTCAGCAAACATGATGAAAGACAAACATATTTATTGTTTACTTGACTCGTATCTTACACGATCGTTTTTGTCTAAAACAAAGAATCCGCAATATATATATTATTCCTTTATCTTTTATTAATGGTATTACTTTTAAATTTGTGCCTATGTTATATTGAACTACCTATGAGCTAGTTGGATGTTATGAATATTAAACTTCAACTAAGTTTGATTAAGAAAATTATATTCAGTCCATAATAAAAAATAATCAATTACTAAAAAAACTTTTAACTGAACTTATATATCATATGTACAAGAATGTCTAATATGACTTTGATTCAAATAATAAGGATTTATCTTTAAATCATTTTTTAAGATCTATATTAGACACACCATACTAACAATTAAATTAACTACTAAAAAATTAAATTAATGACATTCATTAAATATCTAAAAATAAATCAATTTCAATTTTATCATCATTTTACAATAAAATTATAGATCTATTTTATTTTAATTTTTTGTCTTTTTACACCGTAACTAGACAATAATGGTTAAACACCGCATTTTTTAGGTTTAAATATGTGTTTTAAATAACTATAAACAAATTAATTTATTTTTATTTCTATATATAATATAATTCAAAAAAATTATATTATTAAATAATTAACTAATTAATATAATAAATTAGAATGTGCTAGGAAAGGGGACTTACTCCCAAGGGACATCTCCAACCAGCATCCAGTCACCATCTTTGTCTTCATAAATTGGAACGTGTTCACAATTGTCTCCATCCTTCAATGCCTCTTCTGCCAACAAATTTTAATTAGTCAACAAATATTATTTTTCAATAATGTAAAAGAAAAAAAATTATAATAATTTTCAACACTCGTATTAATTAATTTTTGCCTTTTGTTGGCTTGTTCCCATCTTTTTTATAAAGGAGGTTTGATTATAATCAAGTGTTTAGGATTAATTAATCTTTATGTAGCATAAATCTTGTGCTTAATTATTTGTCATTAAGAGGCAGTGATCAACTTTATACGTACACTAGCTGCACGCCATCACATAATAAGGAGAATGTCTAATTATTATTTTACAATCTACTTTGGTCTCCCACTATATACTCTTTTCAAGGAAGGACCTTTTATAAATATTAAAGATTATTCATAATCCTTATGTTGCTCTATATAATATATCTATTCATTTATTTTTTATCTTCAATAATAAATTATTTTTCCTTTTAAAAAATATTTTTATAAAACATTAACTGGCTATAGGCTATATATATAGCTAGCCCCTATGGAACCAATTAAACCTAGCTATGTCATGCACGTACGTCTTGTTTACTATCTAAGGTCAAGGTTGAATGTTGGAAACTATTAAAACATCTTACTATTATTTTTTTTTTAAATTGTGAAGGGGAAAATTATTATTTATTAAACCTAGATATATCTTTTAATTACAATGCAAATTTTTTTACCAATAAATTAACTAGCATTTTATGGACAACTTATTAGTTTGTTTTGTATGTTTAGATTACAATGGAAGTATTGAAAACATTTTATGATGGAATACTTCGGTTTTGAATTCATTTTCTCCTAAGTAAAAGCATATACAAATACAAACTAAAATTATATACAAACTAGTATAATTTAAAATAAAAAAAACGATTGGCAACCATAAATGTCAAAATTTTCTATCTACTTACTTGCAACTGTAATTATTTTAATAGTAAATTTTGAAATATCAAAAAACACAAATTGACTTAGATTTAAAATTAGCCTTGCATACTAGAAATTAAAAGGACTAGAAAAATGACAACAACATATAGAATTTGATTTTATATATTTTTTGCTTAATTGAATTATACCCTATATTTGCATGTAATATTCTAAATCATGCATATTTACCCTATAGCTAGCATCAAAAGATCATGCCACAAATAATAAGAAAGGTTAATTTGAATATAGAACACTAGAAGAAGAAAAAAATAAACATGAAAAATGTAACACTCACCAATTCCACAACAATCAAAGAGCTTCTCTAAAGCCAAAGCTAACTCCAAGTATCCCTTATGCATACCAAGATCAATCTTACGCAAGAAAGGAGCTCCATCCATACTAACTTTCATGTACATTTTTGAACCTTCATTCATAGTATTCTTCTTTCGATACGAACACACCGGAGGCCACCCTACTACTTGATTCTTCTTATCGATTTTCCGATCACCCAAGCATCCATTTTCATCTCCTTCACCATTGATTTCGGAAAACATTCTCTTCTTCTCATTTTTCACTACGCTTGGTGGCTCGCCGCCCGGCAAACCCAACCTTAGCTCGGTTATTTCAAATCCAAGACCTTCTCTTGTCATTTTAATTTAGAAATATTTTTTTCTCTTATAGGTTTGAATATATTTGATGAAGGATCAATATTTTTTTTTTAACATGGAAGAAAATAAGGGTTTAGCTATGGTATATATATAACATTAAACATACACACACAAAAAATGAATGGAAAAGGACTTAGTGGGAGCAATGACAGCTAGGTCAAGTAAGAGGAAATGGTCGGTCACATGAGAAACAATTGTGGGGACAAAAGTTGTCTCCTCCTAAAACCCCCAACAAAAGCCAGCACCATAATAAGTTAGATATGGGACACATCGAACGATTTATGCTTCTTTGTGATTTTTTTAGATTTGATCATAGCCGTTTGATTAGAGATGACATAGAAACATGCCATGTGATTTGCTTGATTGAGGGGCTCTTTGCAATAAATTATACCAAGGGAGAGGGTTACATATAGAAAGTGCTTATATGTTGATTTATGTAATACAATCTCATGTGTTTGTTTAGTTAATGTTAGCTACTTTTTTCTTCTTATTTTATGAATAATTCATATTGTTAGTTTCTCTGAAAACTTTATTGACTTATACTTAATATTTATACATGAGGAATATTTTTGTATATAAGTATATACACAAAGAGAGGAGTATTAATGTAACTAACTCAAATAATAGTTATAAAGACAATTAGTATGTTGAGAGTCCATTCAAACTCATGAGACTTTTTTTCCTCTACATTTATTGTGTTTAATTTCACCACATGTTTCCTTTATTTTAAGAGTATACCACCGTATATTTGAGAATTAGTACTTTAAATGGAAAAATGTTCCTTTCGTCAACTATTTTAGGGAGTTTTTTTCCTATGGATTAGAAAGTTCAATGAACATTTTGTCTGACATTAAGCAATTTGAGAGACTTACAATTTCATGATCTAAAATAGTGGTTTACTTAAAACAAAACAAAAATATAAATAAATAAAACGAAATAAATTGAATAATAAATTTAAAAAGAAATAACTTACTTTATCAAATTATTTATGGGAAACTAAATAATTCGATTTAAGTAGTAAATAAACTTTAATTTAATAATTCTAATTGATTAAGAGTTCAAAGTTTGAATTCTTACTCACAAAATTATTGATACTTTACTTAACTCCTATCAAACTCCAATTCATCAAGTCTCATTTTCCCAAAGAATCATAAAGTAAAGTATGGTCACAATGTATATATGTGTGTGACATATGAATATATGATAATGTATATGGGCATGCATGATGTTGATGATGGTGCAAGGGAGCAAAAGGACTGAAATGAAATTAATGGGCAAGTAGCTAGGTGGGGCCCACAGAAAAATTCTGTGTGAGCTGTGAATGATAGCATAAAATCAAAGAATTTGAGTCAAAGTAGACAATCCTTAGGAACAAGAAACACTATGGGGACTCATTAAAACTTACAAACCCATAAATCACAACTACCACTACATGTGCCACTATACAAGATATATAGAATCTCTCTTAATCGTAAACATTAAGAAATATATACATTGAAGATAATATACCTTCACATATAAAGACCAACAATATTTATTAACTAATTAGGTGATGATTTAGTTGGTCTACTTGATTAGAGAATCTGTAAAACCTAGAAATAAGCTATGTATTAGTTTTAGAATAATTGATAGTGATTAATTGATAAGATTGACTAATTAATTAATTAGATTGACTAATTAATTAATTAGATCGACTAATAACCAATTAAGATAAAGACTTAATTGATTAGGTCAAATCTCGATTAACCATCGGTTCTAATATATGCAGAATATATTTATTCCACTTGTACAGATAAATGGTTAAACGGAGAATACAATTCAACATAACAATAAAAACTGACATAAAAGTAAAATATCATTTACACCTTAATTTTAACGTGAAATTTTTTTTCATTGTGAGAAAATAAAAACTACGAGGCCTAGTTCATTAAAAAATTTCACTATAATAAATAATGGATATAACAGAGTCATCTTAATAACACTAGAGAACATAAATCAACAAATATCATCACCCAAAGTTGGAAACCAAGAAATAACAAATAACCTCCATAAAATTGAATATTTTAAACTAACTCAGAGATAATGTAAAACTAGCAATTGTATATAAAAAGAACAAACTCAACATTAGGAATAACATACTGAAGTCATGGACAAAACTAAGCAAGCTTACTACACACCCATCTACCACAAGGACCAATTTTTTCTAGCCAACTACGTTTGTGTTTATTTTCTCTGTCGTGAGCTTTATCTTCTCAAGACTACACTGCTACGATGCTTTTTCTCTCTTATTACATCACTTTGTGTTGCTACTATGCAACAAAAGTAATTAGGGAATAAAATCCCTTGCCTCCTTAACATCATGGGGCAAACCCAAACCTTTTATTAGTTTCTTTTTTCTTTTATGTATTTAAATTGGTGTGTGTTTCAATTGAAAATGATTTGAAAAATTGGATTTTTACAAAGTAGGGTCACAATCTTACTGTCATGGAATAACACTCTTGCTTGAGATCTACCTCTTGTAGAAATTTCTCCATTCACAAAAGATTTTTTTTATAAGCTCTAGTTGCTACAATGTATTCAACTTTAATAGTAGATAAAGCAATACATTTTTGTAATCTTAAATGCTAAGACACTACTCACTATGCAAAAGTAACCAAATAACAAGAAGTAGATTTTATAGAATTAAGATCACCTATTATATATGCATCTATATAGCCATCTAACACAGGTTGATCACTCTCATAACATAAACACATTTTGAAAATGCCTCTAATATATATCATAATCTACTTCACTGCTTGACAAAGATTTTTGCCATGTTTAGATAGAAATCGACTAATAACGCCAACGACATGAGAAATATTTGGTGATATACATTTCATAGCATACATCAAAATACCAACTACGGATGAATATGGGACCGTCTTCATATTTTATTTGTCTTTCTCACTTTTAGGACATTGTTTAGAACTCAATATAAAATGTCTAGCAAGTGAAGTACTAGCAAGTTTACAATTGCTCATACTAAACTTCTCTAACACATTTACTTGTAATTGTGTTGCGACAACCATAATTTACAATTCTTTTTTTCATGAGAAATTCTTATGCTAAGGTTTTGCTTTGCACGACCCAAGTCTTTCATTGCAAAAGATATGTTCAATTTTTTTTAGAGATTGAATATTCTCAGTGTCATAACAAACAACCAACATGTCATTTACATATCAAAAGAGAATAATAAAATCATCATTAGAGACCATCTTAACAAATATACAATGGTTAGAAGTAGTTTTATTGTACCAATACTTCTCTATAGAAATCAAATTTCTTGTACCATTATTGCGGTTCTTGTTTGAGCTCATACAAAATTTTCTTAAATTTTCACTCAAACTTCTTTATACCTATACTTTGACTTCAAATGACCCGAGTTGCTCCATATAAATCTCTTCCTTCAAATTGTCACAAAGGAATGTCGTCTTCACAACAAGTTGTTCAACCTCTAATTCAAACTAGTTGTTCAATCTCTAGTTCAAACTAGTTGTTAACCCAAATATAAAGACTGATTTACGACATATTCACCATAGATGAGAAAATTTCTTCAAAGTTAATGCATTTTCTCTTATTAAATCCTTTCACAATCAATCTTGCATCGTATCTTTGTTGAGAGTTATTTTCTTCTACTTTAATTTTGTATATCCATTTTTTCTTAAGTAATTTTTTACCCTTAGGCAACTTCACCAACTTCAACAAATTTTCCTTATCAACATTTACAATGGCATTTTGGAAATGTTAAGGTTCTCCCCTATCAATGATCATCACATACTCATATGAGAATATCTTTGGGAAGGTTGATGTCATCTAGTAAACTTTATTCTTAACTAAGACTCAATCGATAGCTTGTGTGAAACCTACATTTTTGTCTCATTATGGTGAGATACACTATCATCAGTTACATTTTCATCATATACCTATTTATCTCCCTTATCACCAAAAGTAGCAGCATGGGCCTTAGGCACAACATCAATGTAACTTCTAGGATTTGATTTCAATTTTCATCTTTATCAAAGTTTTCAATAGTCAAGTCTTCAAGAAATATCATTTCTCGACATTTAATAATTTTCTTGTAATAAGATTCCATAGTCTATAAACAAACACTTCATCACCATAACCCGTGAAGACACACTATTTGGATTTGTTATCAAGCTTGGACATTGTTAGTACCATGATGGTTTGGAGAACAATTCCTTACCTTGTTTTGATGATAATAAAATGTATTTTGTGAGCATAATTTAATGCACTAATAATTTAATTGAGTGTGCAGAAATAAGCTACATGAAACATCCATGATTAGATGAAGCATCTCGGATCAAATGAAGTGAGTCTTATATTATAAATTGTTAGAACAAGGATGAAAATCAGTTAGCATAAAGTCCATAATCAAAGAAAACATCTAGGATTAGAGAAAACGTCTTGGATAAGAGAAAACACGTCCACTAGAGAATACCACCAAAGGATATAAGGATTTTACTATAGTATAATCCTAGAGGATATCACCAGAAAAAGTGATCAGAGGAAAGGAACAAAATGTGTTTGTGGTTGCATTGTTTTGAGCATCATAGAAAGTAAATGGATTAAGAGGAAATTGAATAAAAGGATGAATCAGAGGAAATGAACAACACACGCCCTTCGTTATCTCTAAATGAGATGCCTCTACGGATCAACCTCTATCTTTAAGAATCTGCATCTAAGGATCTGACTTTGATAATTTTTCTCCAAGGTTTTACCGATGAAGATAAGACTCTAAAGTCAAGTGCAACATGCTTCAATAAGTTGCCCCTAACAAAGCAACTCAAAAGCAAGCATATGACTCGGATATACAATGTTGACTATGCCCTCACTAAGTTTCCTCTAGCCAGTAATTCAACACCAGAAGATGATTGGGTCTAATTCTGAACTTTACACTACTTCTGACTATGACATATATAATAATTTATATTAGATTTTTTTGAGTAAAACTCGCAGCAGATAAAAAAATATGTTTTTAAGAAAATAATTCTTTAGAAACTAATTTAGGATATCACGTTTCTTAAAGTACACATGGAACAATTTAAACTTTATTACTCAATTAAAACAATTTAATCTCAATGAACTTGACTTAACTATATATTCTTATTTTAATTCCAAAAACTTACTAGTACTACGGTTTTCAAATAAAAAGTCATTTGTAATTAAATAACTAAAATATAAATTACAACTCTAAATTTTCGATATCACGTATCAGAGTGGGGTTTCTCCCAAACTTGAACTTCAAGACTCATTAACATGTAAAAAAATGCGATTTCGCAAACGCATGGCCAAGCCAGTCAAACACAAACAACGAAAGAGGTGAGTTTTGAAATCATGTTAATAGTATAATATAAGTAAGAAGAATACACAAAAAATCATAATACGTTGTATCATAAAACAAACATTCTTCAAAGAAAAATATCACATTATAATGCTAAAACCACTCAAGTAAAATCGATTCACTTCACTATAAGATCAAATTATCTAAGAGAAATTATTATTGCACATGATACCTATTAATCACAACAAAACAATCACAAGAAAATGCAATGTTATGCATGAGCTTAAACTCTACTTCTCAATGTGGTGCAATTTCAACTATGAAGTACTTGGTTAGGAGGCTTGATACTATGCCACCATCTTAGTGGACGGACAATTCAAATTGGCCATGTCCTCATAGATCCCCTTAACTTAATATGAGACACATATACGCGACAATCGAGGTAAATGTGTGTTGCATGGTAGCTCCCGACATTTGGAGTGCTATCTCCAAGTCACATAGGAATTTCCCACCCGAACACCTCCAAGGTCTAACAATCTTGCCTTAAGGCTTGATAGCAGACCGACACGATCAGGCTCATTCAGTTGTACGTCCCCGGAATCATTAGGCTTGTCAGGCCCTACCTATATGATGATCAAATAATATTTACATCACAATTTCTCAATATTTATTTTCTCCCCTCGTTGGCCTATGATACTCCATTAAGATTGTCATCTCAAACACAAATTGGAATCACAATTATTTCACCAACTATGAAGTTAGTTCAATTTTCTCATCACAATATCACTATCATTAATTATACATCATCATATAGACTTGTCACAAATTTATAACATCATTATTATTAATTATACATCATCATAATCACATAAACTTATAAAAAAGAATTCACTTTTTATCATCACATCACATAATCCCATCGAATCAAACATACACATAAAATTCATTCGACACTCAATATCACAACAATATCAAATAACACATTTAACGAAATTAAATCAATCAATACCTTATATTTATATATATTCCCCATTTTATTCTCACAATTTCCATATGTTTACATTAATTAATTTAGCTCTCAAGAGCTATTGTCGTACGTAACAAGCCCCAGATGAATCGTTGGGAAATACGATTTTCCCATTCATCTCACAATATATTATATTCATGAATTCAAATGATCTCTTACCCCTTACCTTATTTCGACGCTTTCACACAAGAATACGATTCCCCAAGCAAACATTCATTGTTCATTGGCTCTTTGTCCTTCAATCAATCTAACTCGACAATTTATGGGTAAACATTAAAAATAAATTATTAGAAGACACACTAAAATTAATTTCGAAATTCAATCAAGGAATCTTACTATAAATAAGAAAACCAATCCGTGGATAATATTGTCACTTTTCACACAATCGTTTTGGCGTTGATTTCACTAAAATCGGACTTACGGTACAAAATAACGAATTCAGTAAAAGGAGAAGTCGGGTATTTTAGAGAGAAATTGGGCTTGTTAAAAATATGAAAAAATTTATTGACTAGCTAAATAAATGAAACAACATACTCAAATTTGGGCGAAAATGGAGAAATTTTTCTAGGACAGTTATCGATCACATGTGTCAAACGATAGACTTGTTGTTGGTTTCCCCTTGGTTTTACGGCTAACCTTCATTATTCTTTTATTTTATTTTATTTACAATTTAAATGTTTTACACACATAGGTCAAGTCCATTAGTCTTCTTTTAGATTTTACTATTACTATTTTTATTTTATTTTTTTTAAAACACAATTTCATTAATAAAACATTATTAATATTTCAAAATTAATAATTTATAAAATAAAATAATTAATCTTTCAAAAATAGTTGTAAACAAGATGTTTTTTTTGATAATTTGTTCTTTAACCAATTTTTTATTTCTGAATTCAATCCGATGAGTTTTTCTAGATTGAATATGTTCGCTTTTATTCAAATTGATATTGTAAATCTTCATATTGATATTGTTTGTATTTTGTTAAGAGTGAGTTTGTAAATTATTCAAATTGATATTGTTTGTATGTTGTTAAGATTGCTTTCGCATATTCTTCAAATGACACTTCCTTCCTATTGTATGTTTTGATCTATGTGGGAACATAGTGTTGGACCGGTTCTTGAACTTTCATAAGTAGTAATATAACGAAGTCAAATTCAGTATTTTTTTTCTTTATCAAAATCTGGATCATATATTTGTAAATAATAAATGTATTTTCTTGTGAGTGTTGTTTCTTGTAAACAATTCTTGATCATATCGTCTTGTAAATAATTCATATCTTATTGTAGATAAATCTTGATCAAATCTTCTTGTAAATAATTCATATATACTTGTGATAAATCTTGATCAATTCTTCTTGTAAATAATTCATATCTTCTTGTAGATGAATCTTGATCCAATCTTATTGTAAATAATTCATATTTTATTGGGATAAATCTTGATTAAATCTTCTTGTAAACTTGGTCAAAAATTTCTTCAATTATCAATATGAAGCAAATCTTTTTTTAGATTGTCTTCAAAAACACAAATATTCTTGCATACTTTGTGAAGTCCAATATATTGTTCTCATAAAATACTATTGTTAACATCAAAACTCTAAGTATAAAATCAAGTTAGTTCTAACAAATGCCTCTGATGACCAAGTCAACCTAACATGAAAATGTCAATTATTTGAAAAAATCAATGAATATGACTCTGATAATAGTCATGACTTTAGAAGTTGACTCTTAAGACACATTCTACATACGACTCACAAATAGAATCTGATGAAGGCTCATTGTTTATGACTCTAATATTGATTATTCAAATGACCTAGCAGCTATTTTTGTCCATACTTGAATGGATTAAAGTGTCTAGACTGTTATATTCTTAATTGCACTAAATTGAATATCTCATCAAATATAAATGGTCCAATTTAAATTCACGACAACGGACCTATGCAATCAAAGATAGAACATCCTAGAATCAAAGCAACAATCAAGAATTGAATTTCAGTAACTAACAAGAAATGAATTTGAGGAACCGCTAAACAACGATCAGAAAATTCAAAGCTAAAGAACAAATTCAAAGCAACGGTCGACTAAGAATCTGGACATAAATCAAAGCAATGATCATTAGAACTTTAATCCAACGGAAGAAGAAACAATTCGAAAAACTCAAACAGTTGACATCTATTAATAGGTCTCACCACTCGAGGAACCCAATAACACAACCATATACGAAGCAACAAGAACAAAAATTATACGAGCTGAATATCAATCAATCATCAAATTCTTAGATTTTATTTATCAATCAATTGTAATGTCATTGTAGTTGTGCTAAGTTTGTGAGCATTTTGCAACCATCCTCTAGTGAGAGTAAACCTATATTCAAAAACTAAACACTTATGTGACCTGATCCGATAGTGATTGTAAATCCTCAACGACTTGTGGTTTTCAAGTTGGATCTAGAGAAGACTTAACTTATGAAGTTAAGTTGTTTTAATTTGGTTTAAATTACTAGATTAAATCCTTTTAGGTGAAGGGACTTGACGTAACTACCAGATTAGTAGTGAATTAGGATAAATTATTTTGTTATCCATTTTCCCTCTATTTACTGCCTCTTTTTTACTTGTTCCATTTTCATTATTTGTTAGCCTCTCTTATCGATTTCCATTTGCATGAAAGTGTTTAACGACTCCAAGTACTATTTTTTTAAATTTTAAAGGAAAAACTCACTTTTCTACAATGATCGTCAATAAAAGTATTAACATATATTGCGGTATCAAGAGATTTACTATCCATTATATAAAAATCAATATAAACTAAATCAAGAAAAAATTTCATCCTATGAAAACCAAATTTAAAAAAAAAAAAAAAAATCTATGTTCTTTTTCAACAAAATAATGAATGAGTTTTTAAAGGCACACCTTTCACAAAATGAAAACTTTTCTTTTCAAGGTTATTGGTTTATTTATTTCTCACTCAAGTGACTCAAGTACATATGTCGTAAATCACTTGATGTGTCTTTAATTACATTAACTCCTTCCTTGTGTAACATGACAAGTATCATGTAAAGAGTAATAGAACTTTGCTCCTTTGTTACTAATAAAGACTATTTGTTTATTTACCTATACTACCACCAAGGTAAGTGTGATAACTCTAATGTCCAAGACTTTAACAAAAATCAAGTCGAGACAAATATTAGGAACATGTCTAATGTTCTTCATTTGAAGCTTTGCTCCTTTTTTCAACATTTGTTTTAGTTTCTATATGTGGATATAACTCAAGTTCGACCATTGTCTATTTTAGGTCACTGCTTTTCTGTTCATCTTCTTCCAATCACTTTAGATATATCATTGAGATTAGTGGTTTCCCTCTCAACAGGATCATATGAGTACTCTTTGTTGTGTAATTAACATGTCTTCCATGAAAAATAAATGAAGACAAATAGAGCTGAGCTTAATCATATTTAGACCTTTATTTTTAATCCTCTATTTGAATGCACAAATCAAACTAACTAGGCTCTTATACCAGAGTTAGGTCATAGGAGGTTTCGTGGATCATCACATTGGTTTAAGAGAAACCGAATAAGTGAATTGGACACCACATCATTATCCAAAATCTTAAGGCATTAGGTATATGAGTTCTCTCACTTAAATGTTGCTTAATACTCATTTTTCCATCCAATGTAGGAATTATAACTCACACTTGACACCAACAATCTCGCACTCAAGTATGAATCCATTCATTCATATGGATATGATCCCCCTCAAGTGGAAGTATTTTCATCCACACATATTTGTATCACCGTTGATCACACATCAACGAGACACGCCTCCTGAACATGCAGACTTTTGATACAAGGAACTAGTCAAAGATATTCACCATCTTCCCTGTTGAAAAGAACATTATTTTGTTCCATCTAAACACACCAAAGAGTTGTAAGCCAAAATAATTGTCATCCTATTGCTACCTCTAAATAAGAAGTTGAAGTAAAGAAAATGTTGAACCAACTAAGTCCCTCCCTATGCGTGATCCACTTGCAGCCACTCCTGAATATAATAAATCCACATTGTTGTAATCACATGTGTTACATAATATACGATTAACTAATTGAGATTGAAAACTTAAACTACAAACATACTGGTTAGCTCTCATTCTTGTTTTTTACACCAATTTTTATATTTTATATGATTAATTTTAATTTATTTTACCCGTCTCTAATCTTTAGTACTAATTTTTTTGATATTTTTGGTTTTTATAATCAAGCTTCTAGTCATGTTTCAATATTTTGATTTTTAAAAACAAAAACCAAAATACAATTAATGATATTTTAACTTTATACTCTTACAAAAACCACACATGCATTAAAATGTATTTTACTTTTATAAATTAAATTACTTAAGGGTAAGATAGTCTAAATCTCTAATTTTTTTATTCTTATCGTGTGTGTTCAACTTTAAAGGACAAAAGATTAGGGATGGTGGGAATATAATTATATTCAAATCCTTCATGATAAATCCCTCCATAATTTTTTAAAAAACTAATGCTATTCAAATCACATTTTCTATTGCTTTGTAATATTCATGTCAACCATTTGGGAGCACACTATACGTTAGTTGAGATACCATGTAGTAGAAGGAGTAGACAGAAAAGTATAAAAGAGATTAAACTTGATTATATTTTTTGAAGCTTTAATTCTCCAACCATATACTATATTTTATAGTAATGTTCAGTTATGGATCAGTTATATACTATAGTATGAAATTACAATTAAGATTCGTATCCACTTGCACTCATTGAGATATTATGTAACATATTGGCGTATTGATATTCGTATAAACTTGATTTATTAAATTGTCTGTGCTAATAAGTGAGACATCAATCATCCAACAACATCTATCAATAAATTATTATAGCTAAAATTAATTAAGGTTTTCTTACTAATAAAATTTTTTTCAGGATAATTTTTTTTTTTTACAAATCTTAGGAATGATTTTTATGCAAAGGTGGATATTTGATAAACAAAATGAGAATATTTTTAGAAAATCAAAAGACATGTTAAGATGTGCATTATTTTTTTTACTTGAGAGATATATCTTTTTATAGGACACTCATTAACATGTTTTTTTATTTTTCTAGAAGCGTTCTTGTTTTGTTTGTTATTTAAAGTTTTGACTCATAAATTAATAAATACAATTAGAATTATAAATTTTATAAATAAATAAAAATTAATTTCCTAATATACTTCTTACCGTCGGTTATACTAAATTATTTCGGAAAGAGAGATTACAAGAATTGAAAGAAAAGAAAACATTAATTCAAAAATAAATTATTTTATAATAATTAACTGTATGATAAAAAAAATTAAATAATATTTCATTAATATAATAAAAGGATAATTAAAATTTCAACAAAAAAAAAACATTTCATTAATTAAAATAATAAACAAACTATGAAGCTCATATAATAATAACTAAAGGAATATTTGATATACACATGTCGCATTCATACTACTCATCTTTTTTATATTTATATGAGTGTTGACATTAAACCATTTAAAATGATTATAAAATAATAAATAATGAAGTGAGTAAATAAGTTTTCATAACTTAGCCGGGATACAATTAATTTGTAGATAAATTTGTGCTTAGAAATATATTTTTAAAGTTAGGTTCATGATTTACTTTTTTGGTCAACAACACTTGTTTCATTTGAAGTGTTTCATAGTTTAGTTGTGTTGGAAAGATCCATTACCCAATGGAAAAAAAATAGTAGTAATACTCTTCCCAACAACATGATCAGTTTAATATAATCACTAGTCAGGCTTAATTAGCGCGTGATTTAAAGAAAATGATTCATATTGGCTTTATTCAATACTTATTTAGTGATTTATTTAAAGTCGACACACATAAATTAAGAAATTGTGAATATTATTTACTAGTGTGTAGTACCACTAGTATCTATATATAAGTCTCTTTTGGAGAAAAAAAATATATAAATCATATTTTAATTTAGGATTTAATTTATATATAATATTAATGTAAAAAAATTTAAATTATTTGTCAATCATAACCGTTAAATTATTAAATTTTTTAATATTTACTATAATTATCTTTAAAAGTTTGTCAATAAATAATTATAATCGACTATCAGTATAAAATTTATATATAGATTTGCGATGTATTGTTGTTGAAAATCAAATTACATTATAACAATTAAACTATTTAAATTATTATATATATTTATTATATTTTTAATTTAATTAAGTATTAAAGTGTCTTGAAAGATGAAATTAAAGTAGAATCAAAATATATAAAAATATAGGAAGATTGTAAAAGACAGAATCAAACAAATTCATATATAAACGAGAGATCTTAGGAAAATTCATATAAAAATATATACATTAATTAAATGCAAAACTACTTTTCCTAATATCATTGCGTTGGTTTGTCGACTTTGTTCATGATCTTGAGAAGTGTTCATTCTTACATAGTTTAACTTTATTTCATAAGATTTAGCAATATTATTTTCTTGATATTTATATTAAATATAGATTTATGTGAAAATTTCTAATGTACTTATATAAGAGAAGAAAGTAGTAACATGACAGTTTTAAAGTTTTTTGTCCAATTAATGATTATTATCTAACAGTGTAAAGTAATAAGCTATACTTCCTCTTTCGGCAAGTTCACGTAACAGTTTGAGTATGTTCTCTTTTTCTGTTTTTAGGTAATAATTATTGGACTATTTTTGCACTCATTTTAGAATTCTTCATGGCTTGATTTGAAAAGAAAAAAAAGAAGTTGAAAAAAATAAAAGTAAAGATGATAACTTAGTCTAAGATAGAAATGATTTTATAACTTATTAATTATTTATAAGAGATATTTATTTGTCTCACTCAATTGACTTGATTTGAAAACTTTGAATTCAAGTCATGCGCACATTCACAAAGCTTCCGTTCAGAATTGTTTGATACATTATGTTTTAAATTTTTTACAATTAAAATCAGTTTTTAATTTTTTATTTGACTTTAGTTTTTATTTTTAAATCTGAAAAAATAATTTCAACACATAAAAATAATAAAATAATATTATGAAGGCTAAAATATACTTTGTCTCCCAACTTTCTAAGTCTGACAATTTTAGCTCTCATATTTTAAAATAACACTTTTGACCTTGACATTTTTTTTAGATTAATTAAATAGCATTTACGATCGTAATTTTTTTTTAGCTAACGTTTTAATTTGTAATTTTTTTTTATTCAGTCTTTTATTTTAATTTTAAGTGACAATTTAATCGTTTATATTTTTTACAAAATTCATTTATTTTTTACAAAAACACAAAATTCATCAAAATTTTCAAATAAAATACATAAAATTAATTATCATATTCAATATAATACAAATTTCATCAAATTCATAGTTTAAATTTTTAAATAAATTCATATTTTGATTTTTTATTTGATGAATTTGATGTTGTTGAAGATGAATTTATTTAAAGATTTAAGTTATGAATTTAATAAAATTTGCATTATATTGAATATGATAATTAATTTTATGGGTTTTGTTTAAAAATTTTGATGAATTCTTTTTGTAACAAAAAATTATAATATTATTGATATTTTAAAATATAAAAGATCAAATCATCAATTAAAATTAAAATAAAATATCAAATCAGAAAAAAAATAAGTAAAAAAATAAAACATTAATTAAAATTAAGTTAAAAATTAATTTTTCTTTATAAATAAAATGAATTAAAAGTAAAAGCGGTATTTCAACCCAATATAAGAAGTGCGTGCACAAGCCACAATGAAGGCAAACAAGTGGATTATTACACCAATTAGCAAAAACATGAGTATAAAATAGCAAAGATTTATATACTAATTAACCGTAACCAACACAAATGTTTGATATAAAAAATAAAGTTATCTATATCCTTCACTTCACCTTGTAAAATGATCTTGTTTTGAGTTGACCAAATACACGAGACACTGGCTAACAAAATGAGATTTTTCACATTCTTCAACATTTTTCTTTTGCTCAAAGATTTGATTTAAACTAAATAAAGTGTTGATATCATCGGGACAAAGACTTCCATCCAAATAATCATTGTAGCATCACAATAAAATAAAAAAATGGGAACAACTTTTAGACTCTATGAAGCATAGAACATAAGATGAACTAAAGCTAGACTTTAAAGCACCTCTTTTCAAGAGTTCATCGTGAGTTGACAACCTCAATAACAAAAGTTTCTAGACAAAACACATGTTAGGATGAGGATGTATCGAACCAAGCATATCATGAAGTACACTCATTTGATGTGTCACCAAAATGGCATTTGCTACCCATTAATATCCTTCAGCTTTCATTTTCAACTTAAATCACTCCAAATTCTCATATCTTGAATCTTTGCAGATTGATTATCTGACAAACAAATAATTGAGGATCACCTTTTAATTTTAGTCCCTTTATGTAAACTGGTAGATTCCCTTGATTTTGGTCAACCTAAAGTTAACATGAACCAATATTGTTTACTACCTAATGTGATGTAGGATATTACTTTTATTGTAGATTATTATTTATTTATTACAATAATTATTTTGAATTAAGATTTGAAAAAAAATGGTGGGCAGAAGCATCACCAATTGCAAGAAAGAAAAAATTCTATTAATGAAAATCAGAAGTAAAAATAAGTTAGATCGGACCGAATTTTACTTAGATATGTCAAATATTTTTTAAAAAAATTAAAGTTTGAATTTATCATATTACGTATCAAAGATTTTATATTAAGTCTTGATTTGGCCTTTTTGTAAAGTTTAGTCTATTAATCTATTAAAAAGTCTATTTAATTTTAAATCTTTTAAACATTACTTTTTTTATCTTTAAAAAGAATAATAGGTCAATTAAAAACGTAAATTTTGTTGTACAACCCTAACACTTTTTGTAACGGACTTGATGTAAATATGAACAATTATAAATAAAATAAGAGAATAAAACATAAACATTGAATTTACAATACAATGGTTTAGAGGGAAACGGATGGGTATGGCCATCAGAAAGTGGGGGAAAAAAAATTAAGGCACAATTATCTCTTAAAGAATCCTTTATTACATAAATATAAAGAATATTTTCTTAAAAAGATGATATAAATAGTTATAACAACAATATGAAAAGTCTTTTATTTTGTTGTTACTATATATAAATATTATATTTTAATTTTATATCACTACAAGAAAAATCCTATTTTGTGGTCGAATAAAACTCTCACAAATTAGTGACCGAAAAAGCCCTTACAAAAGCCAAAATTGAAATTGGTCTTTTTTTGTGGCTGAAGAAGCCCTCACAAATTTTTAAATATTTAACTGGATTTTGTGGCTGCATAAGCCCTCACAAAATCACAACATTGTGATTTTGTGAGGGCTTAAACAGCCACAAAATCCAGTTAAATATATTTAAGGATTTTGTGAGGGCTTTTACAGTCACAAAAAATGAATTTTGTGAGGGCCAAATCCATCACAAAGGAGTGACGTGACTAGGGAGTTTGTGGCGGCATAAGCCGTCACAAAGGATTGTGCACGTGGCGTTTGTGACTGCAAAGGCCACCACAAAGGACGCCTAAATGCAGCTGGATTTTGTGGCCGCTTAGGCCGTCACAAATGGCATTAAAGCTGGATTTTGTAGCTGTTTTGGCCGCCACAAATGCCTAAGGTGACCCTATATATATTTTTTTCACCTTCTCCTTCATTTTTTCACATCCAACTTCTCTCTAAAATTTCATTCTAACTATTCTCTTCTCCTTCTCTCTACACAAAATTACTCTTCTTCATTTAAATTTTGTAAGTATAAATTATAATTTATTTATAATTTACATTAATTTAAATTAATGTTTAATTATAATTATAAATTTATTATTAATAATTAAAATTTTAAATATTTTATTATTAATAATTTAAATATTTTTTTAAATATTTAATTATTAATATTTAATTATTTAAATTAATCTTTAATTTAATTATTAATCTTTATTTTTAATTTAAATATTTTATTTTAAATTTTTAATTATATTAAGATTAGTTTATTATATATATATATATATTAAATTTAATTTATAATTATATTATATTTCAAATTTAATTTAATTATAATTTAAATTTTAATATTATAATAATATTAATTTATTAAATATAAAATTATAATAAACTATTAATTTAGAATTCAAAATTAATTTATTAATTACATTGGCATTTGTGGCGGCCAAAAGCCCTCACAAAGGTCCAGTCAGCAATCCTTTGTGGCGGCCAAAAGTCCTCACAAATTCAGCTTGGCATTTGTGGCGGCCAAAAGCCCTCACAAATGTCCAGTCAGCATTCCTTTGTGGCGGTCAAAAGCCCTCACAAACGTCCAGCAAATTCAGTTTTGTGGCGGCCTATGCCCTCACAAAGGCAGTCTTTTGTGGCTGCAAAAGTCCTCACAAATGCCTCTATTTTGTGACTGCAAAAGCCCTCACAAATGCCAACGTGTTTCAACTCATTTGTGGCTGCAAAAACCCTCACAAAAATTTGTGACCAACTTCTTTGTGGCTGCCAAAAGCCCTCACAAAAGCTACCTTTATGGCTATTTTTTCTCCTTTGTGAGGGCTTTTGGCCTTCACAAAATTGATGAATTCTTGTAGTATATATATATATATGGATCAATCTCTCAGACTTAATAATCTTTTAGAGGGCCTAATTCTAATTTATTGAAACTATGGCAACAAAAATCTTCAGATTAAAAAAATGAGGGGTCAAAAGTGCATTTTAGTCTATTATGAAAAGAATAATTAAATTACTTTAAAAAAATTAAAAACCTATAATTCCATAGTAATTTTACTAATAGTGGTTGTGTTGCCAAAGGTGAAATTATCTGGTGAGCGAGTATTAGAGTGGTAATTGATGCAAGATGCAAATTATGGCGATCGTCGAGGGTTAGAGTGGGGGCTAACAAACGTCACAGTGGTGGTCAGCAATGGTCAGAGTGGGAGTCAACGAGGGTCGGAGTGGTCATGGGGGTGGTCGATGGTGGTCAAAGTTGTGGCTAAGGTATTGGTCGAAGGTGGTTAAAATGGTGGTTAGAGTGGTGGTCGGTGGTGGTTAGCAGGGCGAGAATGGGGATCGATGTGGTAAAAGTTGTAGTCGACACTGGTTAGAGTGATGGTCAACGTGGTTTCTTAGGCCAACGAGTCAACTCGTAGACTAGGTCAAGTATACGAATCAACCTTCCCAAAACGAGTTGACTCACTCATAGAAATATTTTTTTGGTATATTTAGGAAAACTGATGTAGTCTCGAACATAATCATGAGTCATTGGCGAGTTCCTAAGTTCGTTGGAAATTTTGACAAAATGCAATGGACTTCATTGTTTCCTTGAACTTCAAAAGTTATGAATTCTTATTTCTTGTCTCATCTCGTTGTTTCCCTTAAATCTTAAAAGAATATGATTAAAATGAGTAGTTTCTCATTTTCTCTTCCATCTAATTGCTTGGTGTTTTGCATATTTGCTACTCGCTCGAGTTGTGTTCTTCTAGCATTCAATGTTCTGCTTGTGCGTCTCTTGCGTTTTGCTTTTGTGTTTTTCTTCCAACGCATCTCTCATTTTGCATTGGTTTATCTTCCATTTTACTATTCATTTATTTTCTTGTTTGTCATGTTTTGTCTCTATGTGTTATTTGTTCTTTGTTGGTATTTGGTAATGTTTGTCTTTGTTTCTTTTTGCTCTAATTTTTCTGTTATGTTTATAGATGTGTTGGGTTGAGATTCTTGAGAATGTTGCTTTGTTTTTTTGTTGTGTTATGTTTATTTTTTATTTTTTTTAATATTAATAATTTGTATTATCTAATGTAAAAGTGTCAAAAAAAAATTATTTCGGAGCTTCTCTAGAACATAGGGTGGCCACGGCCACTTCAAATTTTTCAATATTTTTTTTTAAAAAAAATACTATTATTTCTTACCTTATTTTCATGAAACGTTTTATTTATCATAATAATATTTATAAAAAAAATATTACTAGTCTTATTTTATTTATGAGAAATTTTAATTATAATTTTGTACAAAATAATTGATCTATTTGATATATTTTATGGATCAATGTCAGACTTATCTTGTATAATCCAATATAATCTAAAATTTTATATTTGTATTTTATGTACTCAAATTCTAAAATTACTCTTTTAATTTATTAGATATTATTTGTTATCTTCACTATATTTGTGGTGTGGGGATGAATATATGATGTTGTTCTCAAAGTCAAATGCAAAATTATGATATGACGTATAATTCGGAGAAAATTTTTCTAGATGAATTTGATTGAATGTATGAAAATAGTTAAAATTTTATATATAAAAAATATTTATGTTAAAAAAATTCAAAAATAAATAATTATTAATTATAACAAAGTTGTGAAAATTAAATTATATAAGTCTATAGGATAATTGTGGTGTAATATATACTAATCAATGATGAATTTCGACTAGATATGATATGACATATATTAATAAATATGTTAATTAATATAGATATTATGATGTAGGTTGTTGTAATTTGGGAATTCATTATTGGTGTATTTTATTAATAGAATTGTTTTTATGAATTGAATTGTGGTTGATTGTTGGGTTATCGTTGTCGAGATGTATATTTGAGTCTAATATGTGAAGATGACATGTTATATATGCTTCTTTTCTTGTAACACCAATTAATTGTATCATATAGACAGATATGTGTATGTCATTATTGCATAATGTAGATTGGTATATACATATGGACTAAAATTTATTTTATCAATTTTTATAATTATTAAAATTGTATTTTTTTTATTAGACTCAATTTTTATTATTAGAATAGGGTTTCCAAAATCTTTAAGATTGATCAAATATACAAAAAAAAAATCGATCAAATTATAATCAAAATGTCTATTATAAAAAACATCTGAGAGAATAATTTATAAAAAAAAAAATTATAAAAACAACTACTATAATTATAAAATAAAATAAATTTTTTAACCTAAATTTTAATTATTAAAAATATAAACTAAAATTTAATCTACTACTTCTATCCAATATATTTTTGTAAATTTAAAACTTAAAACTCTTATATTAAATACAATATTATACTTTTATTTATACATTAAAATTTTAAAATTTCGACTACCTCGACATTTTTTTTCAAGATTCGCCCCTATGTTTATTGTCATTTTTTATCATCTATAGATTGTTACAAGTTTACAAGTCGAGTCTACATAGACTTACGAGTCTGCCAACTTTAAATGTTGGTCGTAATGGACGATAGTCAAAAGTGGTCGAAATTATGTTCGATTGTTGTTGATGTAGTGATTGTTAACCTTTGATAGTGATTTGTTACAGTTAAACTTGAAAAGTGTGTAACTACATCTATAAAAACTACCCTTGTCTTTTATTGTGAGAGGAACCGGTTGAATAGTGCCTACAGTTAGAGTTGTGCATGGTTGGTTTTTTAAAAAAACCAAACTATATCCATTTAAAAACTAACATGTGGATTTGGATTTATAACCAAATCCATTATTTTGTTTGAAACCGGTTTTTGAAACCAATTGTAAAATTGGTTATGGTTAAATAACCGGTTTTTTTTTTTCATGCAACTGATTTTAAAAAATCAATTTTAAAATCGTTTTTTTTTCTTCTCAAAATCAGTTAAAATTTGTTTATTTTTAAATATCCATATTTAAAAAACAATTTATTCATAGTTTAAAAACC
>JBBPBS010000207.1:12260456-12270991 GCA_037974835.1 Cicer judaicum | reverse complement strand
CTATTTATAAAAAAAAAAAAAATCAATAAAATTTTCAAATCAATTCAAAATCACAAAATATAAGTAAATTTTTGAAGTATCTCCCATCATCAAAGATATAATTACTCGAATTTAAATATTTTCTAATATAAAGGGATTCAAGTGACTAATTGAGTCAATAACTTCAAAAGTCATATACTAACTATATCAAGAACAATTACAAAAAAAATGTAACTTAATGAAGTTCTAAGTCACACAATGAATTTTCAATTTTATCTAGCTTCAAGTGACACATAAAATGAGAAAAGTTCTTAAGTGTAGTAGTAAAACTCAACAAACATAAAAATAGTTCATGCTAGAACAGAAATAGTAAAAGAACAAGAAGATAAAGAGAATCAACAATGTAACAAGGTTGTCAATATAACAAGGCAGTTCAGCATCTTGACCGTTCATATATGGAAACGCACTTATAATAGCTCTGATAAGTGAGCAAGATAAAAACTATAAACATGTTACAATTTCATAGCAAAATAAAAAAAATGCTTTAAAGGCCAATATTATGGTCTAACCAAATACCATAGTTCTAAAATTGTGTCGACAATTGTAATTGCAAACGCAATAAAAAGGTTTTCGAAGTCTCCGCAACAGTCTGACAATTGCAATTACATCTGCATCGATTGCGTCCCCTGCATCGAAGTTGAAATTTTCATTCTCATCAATTTTCCTAATCACTTCAAATTTAACGTAATTTAAATTCAAGTCATACCTCACATGTAATTTAATATGAGTGCGTCCTAATTCTCAGTCCTAAAAGCCTTTCTCTACACCGTTAGCAACAACCACAATCAAGTTTTTATCAACAAAAAGCTTATTCAATGTTAGAGTCCCAGTTTTGTCAGTTCTCAATCTTCACCAAGAGAAACATGAACCGAATAAACATCACCAAATTTCATAGAAGTTATTTCTGAAGGAAAAACAAAAATTACTTATCAAATCATAATTTAACAATTGTTAACTTATATTCAACTACTAAAGCATATACAATGTTACCTTCCTCTAAAATCTCAAGCTCCTTGAAATCCTCAACTAAAAGTGAATCACTTATTGAACAAGATTTACGCAATCCTTTAAGTCAACTAGCAGTACAAGCTAGAGCTTCAGCCATTTGATGTATGAGACAACTACGATATTCGTCAATCACTTGTCCTCCGATTCTAAAAGTTGACTCAGAGGCCAATGTGGAGATAGGTATGGCATGGAAGTTTTTGGCTATCTTTGCAAGAATTGAAAAACGGCTTGACTTTAACCTCCACCAGTTTAAAACATCAAAGTTGGTAGATGACTTACTCTCTACAAATTCTTCTAAGTACCTTTCTAAATCATACTTTTCAGTAGAGGACGAACCAGTGCTCATTAAAAATCTATTATAACTATAAAGATCTTCCTTACCACTTAAATCAAATTCAGTTGATTGTGATTCACTTTGGAATCCTTCTCCAACACCACAATACTCCATAATTAGTTCATTCAAGCGGGTTTTCAACAAATCTTTTAATTTGGTTGCATCAAATGAATTAAAGTTCTTATTGATCAACCAATTGACAAACTTTAGTTTGTTCCTAGGGTCTCAGATAGAAGAAATCAATAACATCATGTTCAAATTTTCATATTTTCCCCAATCAGCCATTACTTTTAAGCACATATCCTTGGAGTTGCACATTTTAAATATTTTTTTCACCTATTCCAAAAACCTCTAACATATACATATTAGAGGCAACATAGGAGGAACCAGATATTCGTAAGGTGGCATCGTAAAACATTTTTAAAAATGGCATAATTGATTGTGCTTTCGCCCAATCTAAACCGGTATGCACACCTTTACTCTTCCCCTTAAGTAGTTCTTCAGAATATTTGGGACCATGAATTTTAAGCACTTCAAATGTCTTTTGATTCTTCAAAGCCGAGTCTAACATTAAATATGTTGAGTTCCACCTAGTTTCCACATCAAGACAAACAAGAACTTTGTATTCAGAGTTTGACCGTTTTACTCATGCTTTAAATTTCACAAACCTAAGAGGAGAAGACCTAGCATATTTCACAATAGTATGAAGTCTTAAAATTGACATTTCCAAATCACTCAACCCTTTACTAACAATGATATTTAAGATGTGCGCACAACAACGCATATGCATGTGTACTCTCCATTAAAAACCAAGTTATTACAAGACATTAGTCTTTTATTCAATTGTTTGATTCCAAGATCATTTAATGAGGTATTGTCAAGTGTCACAGTCAAAACATGATTCAACCCCCAATCAGTCAAGCACACATCAATTGTGTTTGTCATAACATATGTCATGTGACTTGGGACTTGGCAAAATGTTATAACCTTATTTTGCAAGTTCCAATTACTGTCAATAAAGTGAGCAATGACACACATATAAGAATTTTTTTGGATAGATGTCCATGTGTCGGTAGTGAGGCAAACCTTTTGGCAGTGTTGGGACATATAGTATCAACAAGAACACTAATAATATCAACGAGCTTGACAAACAGTAGCAACACTAATAATATCAACAAGAACACTTCTCCTTAAACTATTAGCATAAATAAAAACACTAACAAACTCTTCCAAATAAGCATCCATGTCACCACCCATAACAACTTTCCCTTTATTATCTCCACGTTCAGTTTATTATCTCAACGAATTTCTTCGAAGCCATGGCGATTTGCCATGGACGATTCTCTGAAGAAACTAAGAAGAATAAATAAGAGGAAAAACTTAGTAAGGATGAATAAAAATGAACCAGAGGTAAACATTTGGGAAAGAAAGGACGGTGCTTTAAAGATGGAATGCCAGTTTGCCGGAAGGAAAGATTGCCAGAAAATGCTTTTGAGAGTTTTGGGGATTTAGGGTTATGGGATTGGAATTTGGGAGTTGGGTGGATAAAATCTGGTTTAAATCCAAATCCAAAAATAAAATGATGGTGGTTATTCAACCGGTTTTAAATAAATTGATTTATATCCATATTATTTTAGATATGAATCTCAAAACTGGTTTTTTTACACAGCCCTACCTATCTACAACATTGTTGCGATGAGTGTGATGTAAGTCTCTTCAATGTCAATGAATTAGTCCACCTAGTTAAGGTCAGAATAGTTCTGACTCTAATGAGCTTTCCAACACTTACTTAGAATAAATTTAGTTTCTATAAAATGTGATTATTTTATTTCTAAATTTTATAAAAATTTCATTAATTTTTAGTTTTTTGTTTATAATTTTATATCAATTAGTGTGTATTTTTTGAATTTTTTTAATGATTTTTTTAATAATATTTAAAATTTTTAAAAAAAATTATATAAAAAATTAGAATTTTTTAACAATCAATAAATTAAATATAATTTTTTAAGTATAAAATGATTTAATAAGTACTTCATGTGTTATGGTCTCTCATTTCATTGCTTACAAATCCTAAAAGACTCAAATTCATCCACTCTTTGGACAAAAACAATTGTGTATTAGAAATCAAGGACAACTTCAAAATATCATCAACATTGATAACTTTAAAAGAGTATCACCAACATGGGCTAATTCAAAATATACAAAATATAAAATACAATAGAAAATGAAAATGAAAAAGTATCGTCAACATTTAGAAGTTTGGAAACTATATCAATCAATGTACCCAAAAAAACATTGAATGTGATCAATGATTTGATAATACAATTTTGCTACAACAATAATTATATTTTCTTAATTTAAATTTTATAAGTTCATTTTCTATAATATTTTTTTTTATTATGTTGCTATTTTCATGATTAAAATATGTTTTTATTTATTATAACAATAATGGAATTTTCAAAAGCAAATGGCTATGTTGACTCTATTTTTATTTGTTATAAAAGGTCTCGTTTTACACTTCGTTGTAGGTCTTATTTATTGTTAGATCGACATGATGATATGAATGATTAATTTGTGAAAGAGATTAAATTTCAAAGTAAATGGTTCTTTTGAAAGTATATAAAAAGTTGCTTTCACATGAAATAGTAATGAATTAAATTAATAATATATAATAGACGAGACTTAACTTTTTGATGAAATTTTAGATAAAGATAGAATGGTCTCTTTATGTCCTAAATTTTAACTCTTTAATGCTCTCTATGCTCTCCGTCTTTTAACACCCAAAATATAGGATTTGTCTAGCTAGATTAAATCACCAACATAAGAAGGTTAATATTAAACTTTTTAATAATTGAAAAAAGAAAATTCTAGAAAAAAAGTATTATATTAAGTGATAGTAAGATTTTATCTTTAAAAAAATGTTAAATAAAAGATTTTTTATATCCATTTTGAGCATCTAAATCTTTTTAGTATCAACATTTAAATTGTAAACTCAAAATAAATCTTTTTAGTATCAACATTAAAATTGTAAACTCATAACAACTAATTGAACTCAAATGGTTAATGAATTTCAATTAAAAATGAATAGTTCAAAAAAATCCAAATTTAAATTTAAATTGAATTAATTATTAATCGAACTTTACTTAACACCCAATCGAAATCTAAATTATAAAACTCGGAAAAATAAAATTCAGACTCATAATTCTAATAAGATGATTGAGCATCAAATTATTACTTAAACATTCTAGAACTACTAATATAAGAAAAATCATCTTTAAGCATTTATAGGGGCCACATTGTTGCTATGTTGCTACTATATACAAGATATATAGGATGACCATATGTGTATGGAACTTGCTAGGTGAACATTAGAACATATACATACGACTAAACCAAAATGTTTGCAGCTAACCAATATTGATCAAACCTTGTTGACTAGAACAAACATGTTCCTTCCCAACCGAGCAAAGGTTTTTCCACCACGATTTCTATTTGGGCATGAACTTTCACTACATAGGCCCACAGAGACTTTCACGTGATGATAGTTGTCCCATGAATCACATTGTTCTCTTTTTTCTTTTCTTTTTTTAATCACATTGTTATTTTGATACTTGGAAGAAAAGTATTCAAGTGATGAATCCTCAAATAAATTGCTTGTACAAGAATTACTATGGTTAAGGGGGGAAATATAATTATGAAAAAATGTTAAAATATACTTTTTATGTAGTTTTTATATGGTTCTTAACTTAATTAATTATACTTATTTTATATTTATAATTCCTTAAAAAATTTGTTGTAACTATAAAAATTGTATTTAAAATTATAAACCATAAAAAGAAGTATCTGAGAAAATGCGTTTAAGTTTTTTTTGTTTTTTAAACTTATTGAGTTGTGAATTGGCTTCGATCGCATATAAATTAGATGAGACCTTCTAAATTTAAGAACTTAATAGTTTATTTATGAGAGAAAAAATATATAATTTTATAATTAAAATATTAAATACATTTTTCTTTTTCTCTCTCATAAGTGAATCTCCAAGTATTTTAGAAGATATCGATCGAGATTATTAGCTGGGTTGAAGTTCGTTTGGAGGACAATATGTTGTAAAGCATTTTTATAGTGGTCTTTGATATACTATTTCGTGGCATTGTATATCGTTAAATGTCATATCTCCGTTATTGCATATATGTGAAATATGGATATAAATTAATCACATAATATTCTGAGTATATTTTTATTTTCTTTATTAATTATAATAAGGGAAAGCCACTAGTATATCTCCTTTTTTTAATTTATTCTCTAAAATGCTCCACTTTGAAAAAAAAAAAATATAGAAATGTCCTCTTTTTTTTTCTCCAGTTGCTGGTCGCAACCTGGGAGTGCGATGAAGTAAAAAAATTTGCATGATGGTCGCATCCCCAGGATGCGACCTCCTGAAGGGCATTTTCCAACTTTTTTTTCTCATTTTGCCCTTATGTATGGCATATATATTATATATATATTATTATTGCATATGTTTTAATAATAATAACATTAATATAATTAATTAAAATAATAAAAATATTTATTTTATTAATATTATATAATTGTTATTAAATATTATATAATTGTTACTAATTATAATAAAAAATAGAATAATAATAATAATTACAATAATAAAATTCTATTAATAAAATAAAATTTAAAAAACATTAGTTTATTAATAATATATAATTGTTACTAATTATAATAATAAATAGAATAATAATAATAATTACAATAGTAATAATAATAATAATAAAAAGAAAATTCTATTAATTAAAAAAAATACATTAATTTATTAATATTATATAATTGTTACTAATTATAATAATAAATAGAATAATAATAATAATTACAATAGTAATAAAAATAATAAATAGAATAACAATAATAATAATAATAATAATAATAATTACAATAGAATAATAATAATAATAATTACAATAGTAATAATAATAAGAAAATTCTATTAATTAAAAAAAATACATTAATTTATTAATATTATATAATTGTTACTAATTATAATAATAAATAGAATAATAATAATAATTACAATAGTAATAATAATAATAAATAGAATAATAATAATAATAATTACAATAGAATAATAATAATAATAATTACAATAGTAATAATAATAAGAAAATTCTATTAATTAAAAAAATACATTAATTTATTAATATTATATAATTGTTACTAATTATAATAATAAATAGAATAATAATAATAATAATAATAAACAAAAAATTCTAGTAATAATATTATAATAACAATACATTAAAATAAAAGAAAAAATATATTAAAATAATAATAATAAAACGAAAATTCTATTAATAAAATAAAAATAAAAATATATTAAATTAAAAGAAAAAATACATTAAAATACATTCAAATAAAATGACATTAAATCAAAAGAAAAAAATACATCAATTTTGAGTAGATGTGCCAGCAGCGTTTGGACAATTTTTCTTAGTATGACCAGATACCCGACATAATCCGCACTTTCTTGGGACTCTATCTGTAGTATCCATTTCTGTTCTAATGCATTTGGTCTTTGGGCGACCTTTCTTGACTCTCCGCATTAGTGGATTGTGACACACCTTAACACCTTCATATTGTGGCCAATATCCTTCGTTTGGTATTGGTTGGAACGCTTCACTATATACTTTTAGTACTGTTTCCACTTTGTACACATTAGGTATAAGGCTCCAAAAATCATATTTTATGCTAGAACATGCTGCTATGACATGTGAACAAGGCATATGTTTAGCTTGATATTTTCCACAGTCACACCACTTATTAGGAAGATTTACACTGAAATGACCAATTGGTCGCCCTTCTTTTGGAACAACTGTCTCATGGACCATGAAAGTATGGTTGCTTCAATCAAAACAATCGACTCTATGACTATTTGATTTACGTATTTTTGATTTCATAAAACTCATGCATGTTTCTGTGTATACCTGACCAGAAGCTAAAATTGATGCATGTTGTTTTGCCATGGTTGGAAATAGTGTACCTGTTTTATAATATGTTGATTGGACCAAAGCAGTGATGGAAAGGTTGTGTGGTTCTTTTAATACTGCGTTCATCGATTCTACAAGGTTGGTGGTCATCTGACCCCAACGACTACCTCCATCAAATGCTTGAATCCAATCTTCTCGCGGTATATTGTCTAACCATTTCAAAGCTTCTAAGTTTATGATGCCAATTTCTCTGCGGTAGTATCGATATGTAGACTGATTGATTGAGTAACCTGTATTGAAACAGTAGACAATGCATTATTACAGTAATTATAAAACTTCATAATTTAATTTTTCAGTAATGATAAGAAGTAAGAATTAAATTATTACCCATAGAAATAACCTTTTTCTTCAAAGCATTATTCTTAAATTCCCTTGCAAAATTTTGTGAAATATGTCGAACGCAGAACACATGCTTTGATGGAGGATGTTGCCACCCATTATTCAAATCATTATAAGCACTTTTGATAGATTCGTGTCTATCTGAAATCAAACAAATGTTGGCTTGTGGAGTGACGTGTGATCTCAAATTTCTCAAAAAAAAAACTCCAAGCCTCTTTTGTCTCACCTTCCACAAGAGCATAAGCAATGGGAATGATATTGTCGTTCCCATCTTGTGCAACTGCTACCAATAGAGTTCCCTTATAGTTGCCGTATAACCAAGTTCCATCAACTTGTACAATTGGTTTACAAAATTTAAACGCAGATATGCATGGAACATAAGCCCAAAATAGTCTATGAAAAATTGTGACACCATTTATCAAACCATGTTCATTATAAGCTGGGATTGTTTCCATTTTAATAATGGTTCCTGGAGCAAACATTTGCATAACTAATAACCATCGTGGAAGTTGATTGTAAGACTCTTCCCAATTCCCATAAATTTTTTCGATTGCCTTATTTTTTCCAATCCAAGCCTTTCTATAACTAATTGTGTAGTTATGCAAAGATTGAATTTGAGCAATAATGACCTTCACTTTGATTGAAGGGTCCATCCTCATAACTTGCATTATACTTGCACATATCATGTTAGAATCGAGCTTTGTATGATCTTGTGATAGTGCAGAATTTGTGCAAGTATGAGGCGCAATCAATTTCCCAATAATCCACAATTCACTTTTTTTGCGTTTTGAAGCTCTACATCTAAACAAACAATTTGGATGTGAACAAATAATAACGTACCTTTCTGAATCTGATTTTTGCACTACAAAATTCAATGATTGTTTTAGATGATACCGCTTGATTGCATGTACACATTCATCCTTGTTCTGAAACTTCATTCCAACTGCAAGAGTACCACCTAAATTTGGGACTTCGTCAATGAACATGTGATCAAATTCAGTTGGTTGGTTTGTGGTGGATAGATTGGGGTTCGGCAGTTTTAGCAACACTCTATAGAGAATTATGTCTTGCTACGAAACCCGATGTAATGTCGATGGGAGGATGTGCATTGTTGTTGCAAAATTGGGCATGGTATCGTTTGACTTGTGTTGCTCCGAATTCACCCAATGCATGGATATTTCCACTTGCACAAAGGTAACTATTGCACTTAATTTTTATATATTTTAATTTTTTAAAATTTCTTATTTACCATATTACTAATTTTATTATATACTTCTTTTTTATATATTTGACAGATTTAATTACGGGGGTCTAAATTTCAGTAAAGTTCCTCACAATGATATAGAAGGATACCGGAATACTATCGATCATATGATAGTTCATGAAGTAATACATTTATATTCATTCTCATGTAGTTACAATTTAATTTTTTTTATATCTCTTAATATTTATTTTATTCTATTTTTTTAACATTCAGTTTCTTTGGAGACCGTATCTCGGGTTCCAACACGAGGTACTCGAACAAGAGATCAACACTTGGACTGCATGTACCTATCTACACTGTTATCATATTGTGGAAAAACATCATGCAGATAGAGTTGCACTTCAATTCGGCTTTCTTCAGCAGATTCCGCAACCTCCAGAAGATATGACGCTCTACCATGAGGTCGACATGAGGCGTGGCACCGATGATAATTAGAGTGTGGTTTGGAAAAATGAGATTCAACATTGGAATGAACGTAATAATTACACATTACAAGGTCAATACGTTCAAGGTGTTTTATGCCACACTCAAGAATATATGAATTGGTTCACACATCACACTAAATTATATATTTCTGTGGAAAGATACTTGCGTGATCCACGTTTGCAACCTTCAACATATCCCGATGTTCACTTTATGCCTCAATCAATCCCACAACAAAATACCATGCACCAAACACCGTCTTTATCATCACCACAACATCTTCACGAAGCTGCAGATATATCGACTCAATATTACGTTCCTTCAGTGCAAACAATACCAACACCCATTAATCCGACTGACAGCGGAATTTTCTTTAATTTGTTTGGTACTCATTGCACAACTCCCGAGTCGGCTTATGCGGCTTTTGATTCTATGTATAATGTCGAAACTCAAAATACGGAAGCAGGTGGTAGTGGTTTTGATTCTATGTATAATGTCGAAACTCAAATTGATACGGAAGCAGGTGGTAGTGGTTCTAATCCACAGACAGATTACAATGAAGATCAACCACAACAACCTCAAATTGTTCAAAGGGCTAGACGAGTTCGACGACCGCGTAGATGTGGAACTGGAGGTCATTTAGAGTAACATAATTAATTTTTATTTAATGTATTTTTTCTTTTAATTTAATGTATTTTTATTTTATTAATAGAATTTTTGTTTTATTATTATTATTATTATATTAATGTATTTTTTCTTTTAATTTAATGTATTTTTATTTTTATTTTTATTTTATTAATACAATTTTTTGTTTATTATTATTATTATTATTATTATTCTATTTATTATTATAATTAGTAACAATTATATAATATTAATAAATTAATATATTTTTTTAATTAAAAGAATTTTGTTTTTATTATTATTATTATTATTGTAATTATTATTATTATTCTATTTATTATTATAATTATTAACAATTATATTTTATTAATAAATTAATGTATTTTTCTTTTTATTTTATTATTAGAATTTTATTATTGTAATTATTATTATTATTCTATTTATTATTATAATTATT
>JBBPBS010000207.1:12195219-12260179 GCA_037974835.1 Cicer judaicum | reverse complement strand
TAATTATTGACAATTATATAATATTTAATAAATTAATGTATTTTTTTTAATTAATACAATTTTCTTTTTATTATTATTATTATTATTACTATTGTAATTATTATTATTATTCTATTTATTATTATAATTAGTAACAATTATATATTATTAATAAATTAATGTATTTTTCTTTTTATTTTATTATTAGAATTTTATTATTTTAATTTAACAATTATATAATATTAATAAATTAAATATTTTTATTATTTTAATTAATTATATTAATGTTATTATTATTAAAACATATGCAATAATAATATATATATATATATATAATATATATGCCATACATAAGGGCAAAATGGGGAAAAAAAGTTGGAAAATGCCCTTCAGGAGGTCGCATCCTGGGGATGCGACCATCATGCAAATTTTTTTACTTCATTGCACCCCCAGGTTGCGACCAGCAACTGGGGGAAAAAAAAGAGGGCATTTATGTATTTTTTTTTTAAAGTGGGGCGTTTTAGAGTATAAATTGAAAAAAGGGGATATACTGGTGGCTTTCCCCTATAATAACACTCACCTAATAGATATAACGTCTTATATATTTATATCAATAAGTTTATAAGACATAGTCATGATACAAAAGTAATTAAATCTAATCAACATATATTGAGGTAATACATCAATTTTGTCCTATAAAATACAAATACTTTAAAAAAAATATATTTATTTGTAAAAATCGTGATAATTATATTTAACATTAAAAATACAATAAAAAAATGTATTTACAAAAAAAAATCCAAAGCAAAACAAAATATATAAAGAAATATTAAAATTGTCTACCAGGCATCCCATCCCACGTTTCCTGGCTGTTTCACGTTTACTTGTTCTTTCAAGTTACCTTGATCTTTTACTTTTCTGATTCTTCCATTTTTCTGGTTCTTCCACATTTATGATTCTTCCTATTTTTGCATTTTCACTTTCTTTCTATTCATTTATTTTAATTTTTTTAATCTAATAATGGTATTAAGTTTATCAGCTTGAATACTCAATCAAAAAGTCCAGCCTCTATTCCCTTGATTGTATGAGTTTGTTTGATCTGATTGCCAAAAGCAGTGTAAAATCCATACCTTTAATTTATATGATGAACAAACCTCTTCTTCATTTTAGCCTACATATTAGAAGACAAAATCAACATGAAAAAAAAAAGGAGAGGGATCGATTGATTTTTACAAAAAACACATTGCAACTAAAAAAGAGTTTTATTTTTTTGTTTGTTGTTTCTAATATAAAGAAAGAAGAAGGATACACCCGCTCCTGCATAGCACCGCCTCTATTCTTATCTGAAAGGGTATTTTCTCATTTATTAAGTTTGCTCTTGTATATCTTTGAAAAGTGAAATTTCTGTTTTAATACTGATAAATGGAGTTTTAGCTGGAAATTTTGATCTGTAGTTAGAACTATTTTTGTGTCAAATATGTTTTTGGCTGTGCATTTTGAATCTTGTTCCTCTGCCTCATACGCCATACACACGCATATCACGCACGCCAACTGTTTGTGTTTTTGTATTTCATTCTGTTAATACTATTGCATTTCCGCACGCCCAACTGTTTGTGTGTTTTATTCCATTCCATTAATACTATTGCATTTCCCCACGCCAACTGTTTGTGTTTTTGTATTCTATTATGTTGTTCTCTATTTTCTTGGTATTCATTTGATTTAATTATAATAACTATATTTTAACAATGAATATAATTAAAGGATGATAAATATCATTTATTTTAAATTATGGTAGTTTTTTTTTTTGTTTTGGTTTCTGTTATTTAATTTAGAAATGAATTTTATTTTTTATTTATTTATTAAATTACAAAAAATAGTTTAAAAGATGGTTACATTTATATCTAGTATTAAAATGTTACTTTTTTTTTATTTTATAGATTAAGTTTCAAGTCTATTTTTTTTCTATTTTTATTTCCGTGTTTATTACTAGTTTTATTTTATAAAAAAAATCATTTAAACTTATTTAATATTTAGTATTATTTTTTTATTATTTTTTTTTCTAAAAAATTATATAATAAAATCATAGCAAATTTTTTTTTATTATTATTAAAAATTAACTAGATGTGACATCTTTTTAATCTTTGAGTTATTAGAACACAAATTGTGACAGTTTGATGGTTCTAAATATCATAATCACAAAATAAATTAATAAAATAAAAATCATAAACAAGTTAATCATAAAAAGTATTTATATTTTAATCCCGGAGTTACATAATACAAGTTAAACTATTTTGTTAGTTTTAAAATTTAATTTAAAAATAAAAATATTCTTAAGAGAATTAAATTAGATGTGACATCTTTTTACTCCTTGAATTTTGAGACACAAGTTGTACAATTCGATCGTCTTAAAATTCATATTTTAAGATAATTATTCAAATCAAACAGTTTATTTCTTTATTTGTCAAAATTAAAATACAATTTATTTAAAAACAATCAACACATCCGCATTTTCTACCAAGAATTACGTAGCTTTGATTTCTCCATCGCACCGGGAGATACGTAGGAGCAAGATCACAATCTTGTCAAGCACAATAATAAAAACTTTTTTTTTACTCTTTTAAACACGCTTTTATCTCAAAAATTACATTTATAAAAAATAATTTTATATCCATATTTAATAATAAAGAGAGACAAATATAGTTAAGTTGATATAATTTTGCACAATTAATTATAAGTAATCGTTTTTTTAGTGGATGTCGTAGGGTGCTAATACCTTCCCTACGCTCGACTCCGAACTCAAAAATCTGGTTTCAAAAGACCATTTTTTATTTTTATATTTTTAATGGTTTCCCAAAAAAATTTCTATTTTAAAATAAATTTTGGTGGCGACTTCATTGAATTCGAGAAAAACTCGAAATTTTAGGTCGCGACAATTGACTAAATAGAGTTTACTCCAATAATATTAAAGATGGCTACTTTGTTACAGGGTTTATGTTGCTAATTTTCATTCGTTCACGTATATTCTGATTTTGGTGTGAAGCCTTTGTATAAGACTATTAACTTATTTGGTTACACGTAATGCTTCTATACATAATTGATACAAGGGAGAGATACTTAAAGTCTTTGCTTTAGACTTCGTTAAAAATTAATTTTTATACAATACAGTGATTCACTAATATATTACAAAAACTATTTAAACTTCCAATAACTATACACATAAATAAAAGAAGACCTCTAAAAAAAATTAATTTCAATTTTTTGCATAATTATTATTTGAATTGATATTTGTGTTGATTGTAGTCAAATAAAATCATACAATGATACAACTATTTATGATTAGGAGAATAGTGTATAGTTGAAATCATATTAAAGGTATTCATTTTCACTAAAAAGCAAAATATTAAAAATATTATTTTTCACTCTATCAATTACTTAATTTTAGATTTTGTTCATTTTGCATATTTTTAAATGATTGTCTATATTTTTAAAAATAATAAAAATATAAATAAATAAAAAATTAGTTTCATTATTTTCAAAATACGTGTTTTAACTAGCATTTTATATAACAATTAGAGGTATAAATAGGTTAAGTAGATCAACAGAAGTCTATGGTTTAACCTATGATAAACACATGTTAGACTTTTTTAAAAGTCTATTTAGTTAAAAAATAATAATATTCAAATTAAAACCATTGAAGAAATTTTTTAGACCTACCAACCAATCTGCTTAATTTAATATAAAACTTTCTTATTACTTTTATCATATAATATTATTTTTTTTTGTTAAATCATAAATTTAGTAATATTTATTGTAATTTAAATATAATGAACAATATTAATGTTTGAAATATTCAAACGGTATTATATTAAAATATGATTGAAGTATGATGTAATATAATATTAGATACTATAAAAGATTATGTTAGATATTAAAATAGAACTTTTTGATTCGCAAAAGGTCATGCCAAGTTTTAGAATTGAATCTTTGACAATTGATAGGTCGTGTTCAACTTAACAGTTTTAAGGTAGATCAAATTAGGTCTTGCAAAATATTTCACTTTAAGAAACTATCATCAAAATAAAATAAAAACACATCAAAATGAAAAATCCGAAATGTTATCTCAAATTAAACCAGATCTTATTTTCACTCATAAAACACAATTTTCTAAAAGTTACATCAAAATAAACTGATCTATATAGTATTGTGTGATAATGAAAATTGTATTTATTACCTTATAGTGCAAGTTAGTCTAAATTTTTATTCATGTATGCAGCTGCTCATCTCAATGGATTAAATAAAAAAAATACCCTTTTACAATTTTTAACTTCAATCTTGTAAAGAATAGGGTTGTTCTTTTATTTCTTTTTTGTATGACTTCGTTACTTGAGTTTATGTGGCATTCCATATTTTTTTAATGATATTTTCAAAGCATTGATACTAAAAGCAAGAAATAAGATGCTTTGAGACTACGGACAAGGTATAGGCAAAGTCTCTTATTACAAGCCAAGAATTAACTCTATAGGACCCTTCAACATAATTACAAATCAAACTACTATAGGTAGCGATGGGAATAGGTTAGGCCGTCCGTCAGAGGTCTATGGCCTGACCTACTTACGACCTACCCTATTTAATAAAAAGATCAAACTCAAGCTTATAAAAAAATCTATTAGACCTAACAACCCGGCCTATATATATTTTATTATTTATTAATATTATTTTTTATTATTATATTAATAATATTATTTCCTATTTTAAATTTTATCAATTAAACAATCACTCAGTAATCATTTTATATTCAGTAATCGTTCCTTATTCGATAACAATTCTTTATTTGATAGTAGTTACATATTCAGTAACCGATTAATTAGTCAATCACTAACTAGTCGTTCCATATTTATTTAAAAGGTAATAGTGGACGCATTTGTTTTAGTCAATAAGACTTTTAAAAAGGCTTTCAGGTCAAGCCAGACTTTTAAAAAGGTTAAGTTAAACCAAAAAAAAAAGTCTAAAATAAATCATAGACCAGACTTAAGCCTAAAAAATAAATCGTAAGTCAAACTCAAGCCTTACAAAGTCTAATCTGACTTAACCCATTCCCACCCCTAACTATAGGTGTTAATGCAATATACAAGTTGTGTCGAAAGTTATGTATTTAAACTTATCCCTGTTTAAATAAAGATGACATTTAAATTTCATTCATCAAAACAGAACCAAATCAATTCATTCCGTTCTGCACAGACGTTAAAACAGTCTATAGTACAACAGTACTAAACTAAATCTTTTTGTAACTAAATCCATCGAAAATTAAAGCAGTCGTTCCAGCATCTTGTAGCAAAATTTCAACAATTTAATGTTTATACATGATAAAGAAGCTAATAAAATCGGAAAGGTACAACATGCTCTCCCAAATTTATGTTGGTTGGATGCAGAACCAGAAGCCTATAAATTTTGTAGCCTCTCCCAACGACCAAAATGATATAACCTCAGATAATGGTGCAAATCTTTGGAGCCCCTATATCACCTCCCGGGAAAAAGGGGAGTGCAAATAAAAGATCCAATTCAAGAACATTATTTGAAGTAAAATTATACACATTTGCAAATGGAATAGATTTCACATATGGGAGGTAGAACGTATAGGATTTGCCATAACAGGTACCAAAACTGTGACACATGCTGCAAATTGCAACCTGGTGGTTTCTGGGAGTGTAAAATGCAGTTTGGTTTACCATGCACCCAAACCAAGTCACTTGCATATCTGTTAGCTTCATGAATGTGTATATCAGATAGTAAGATCTTTAAATGATTTTCCATTCGATATGGTAGAGTCCACATTTTGACTACCAACTGAATGGTTAGCGATGTCATTTTTGGAGTTTTTGCGTAACTGATTAAAGGCCGAGTTGGGAGAGGCAGAGCTGTGTCTTCCCTCAAAGTATGACGAATAGGGGAAGTACTCTGCACAACTCACTTTCCACCCTACAAAATTAGAGAACAGCATAAATTCTAAAGGAATCGGAAAATTTAAGAAAATTTTCCTTATACAATCTGCACTGGGCCTTAAGGCCAACATACAGACTATAAATTAGGCAAATTAAAAAACACGGTAATACTTACTCAATGCCGCATCCTGGTCAGCAAGTACTGTTCCGAGAAGCTTGTGAACAGCAATACAGTCTTTAAGTTTCCATTCCCTGATTGGTTCAATTGTTCCATTTCTAGCAGGAGAAATTAAGGAAATACTTAATATCTTCATCACTCTGTTTTGAAAGCAAAAAATAAAACTAAAAGGAAAACGATGAGCTTAAGCTTGGGAAGCACTTGCTGTCACACAAGCATGAACCCTGACATGACAATCCATAAATTATACGACAGATATAGTGATGCATTTATAGGCTACACATGCCCCATCCCCTTTAACATCACATTAACTTATTTTAGGGCGTAATTTTGAAGACTTCTTTAATAAAATTTTCTTAGTAGTATGCATTATTTGATCTAGGCCCAGTTCGATTCATCTACAACCACAAAATCAGAAGGGCGGTTATTTAATCCAATCACAATCTCAACATTTCTATCTGAGCAGAGGGGTAGATTGTAGTCAAATGTATTTTCTCACTCTCCATACTATTAATCAATCTCTAAATTCTACGAAACTAAGACAAGCAACCTAATACTAGCTTGTAAAGTGAGGAGAGGACTGTCCAAGACTTCGGTAATCTAGGCCACATCTCCCGTCAATTTGTGGGTGGACTTATCAGAATTTGAAATTAGGGTCTAACTCATCACCACAAAAACGGCTAAAATAAGGTGAAGACTACCCAAGTCATATCTCTAATTGATGTGGGATTCTCAACACCCTCCATACTAAAAATGAGGTTAACATGTAAGTGAACTCATAGAGGGGTGTGACGATGAATTACAGCAAGCTTTCTGAAGTCACTGTCAAACAGTGTCACGGCTATATATTATTTTCTCAATCCAATACTTAACTGACACAATTAAGTGTGGTAATACTAATAGCACATAGCAAGATGTTATAAAGCATTACCTTGGCACACTATTATTTGTTGACTCTTCAATCAACTTGCCAGCATCAGACTTTCTGTTCGAATCCAAAATGTACAAGATTTCTGTAAAAGCTGCTCTATGCATCAAAGAATCTGCAAACAATAGATAAACAATAAAAAATATATATATATAGAAGCTTGAAATGCATGTGATGCCACGTAGATAATTATGTTCACTGAGACAACCTTTATGATTATCAAGGAAAGCATTGTTTGCGTCAAAAAGAGATTTCTCATGCAGTTGACTGCAAGAAAGAAATCAACAGATACGTAAGAATTAAATCATAATCCAACAATAAGTGAAAGTAAGAAAAAAAAAAAAAAGGAAAAAACTAAGGCATCAAGAACCTAATAGTTGGGCGCTCAGCTTCTAAGACACTCCATATCAATTTCTCGCTTTCAGTCTCCGGAGCACTTGTGGATCCCAATTGATGGAAAAATTTAATCTGCAACATATGGACAGATAAATGCCATCTAAAAGAGTTTTGTAACTTTTGCATGTGTGACATGGAGAAAAGATGAAAGAAAAAACAAAGCAAATTGCATCCTAAACATGAGAATGAAGAAATTGAATAACAGATCAAGAATAGCTTGTGCAAATCCAAAAGTATATTTTCTTTCAGACTACCTAATCTACTGCATGCTTTTCAAATAACTCAGATGATATTTTATATGGAAGTAATTGGATCTTTTAGAAGAGATATCATACCAAACAACGATGAGAATCAGGGTGGTCAGCATCCAACCTTAATAACTGCTTCACAGCCTACAACTCCAAAGATACAGAAAAAATCATATTCAACTGAAAAATCATATTCAACTGGCATAATATCGTAGTCTAACATAATAAAGAAGTATAAAAAAAATAAAAATTTAAATAATCAGAGCTATAATGACATTAACTGTTTATAAATAATAGATCTCTGATAGAATAATCAGAGATATAATGGCATTAATTATTTATTCAATAATATGGCACTGATAGGGCCATGAAGTATGTGTATAGGACAAGAAAAAGAGACTAACGAATGTGAAGTTGGACCGAGAGGATCATTTATTTTTCCTTATTTTACGTAATTTCTATTTTTTGTTCAGACTTGTAAAGAGGATTTCATCCTGTGTTGCTGTTAATACAAATGGATCAACTCCAGTTTCCTTTTCTGTTTGTCTCTATTAAACTCCCTAAAACACTTGTAATGCACTTAAAATAGCAAGGAAAATAACCGTAACTGCTTACAAATGTACTAGTAGCCAGACAAACTTACATAGTAAAGAAAAAAATAGTGCCAAATAAAATAAAGTCACTAGTCTCCTCATACCTGAAAGGCAAGCAAAATCTTCCGTTTCCTTGTATATAATTCAAAAGAGAGCAAATGTGTTTCCAGTGAATCAGGTGAATTCTTCTGCAGTAACTTCAAGTATTTAACAGCTTCAGACAATGGATCCTCAACCTAAGCACAGAAAAACCCACGAGACAGGACTATATCAATACTAACAATTATAATGAATATAGTAGAAAAACATTATGACAGAAAAACTACTGTTTGATAAACCTGACACTTCATGCATTATACAGATTTCACAGTTTGATAAATATGTCAAGCACTCATATTACAGAATGGTATTTTAACTTGTCAATTCCATATTTACAGTGATATCAATTAAGGAAAACATTTCTAAAACTAATCCTGAAGAATAATACTCAATTTGATCCCAATTATAACAGACAACCAAAAATCATATAAACCTATGAACTCATTTAGCATTTTATATTTTTAATGTTTTTCTATATATATATATATATACACACACACCACCACTATGGAAAATTGTGAAACATTAAATACACTCACCAATATTAAAAAGACACAGTATAAATGAGGTTAGAAAAGTAATAGCCAAACACTTCTTAAAAAACATCCAGAAGAAGATTCCCATTATTATTTTCCTGGGGAAGTTTATTCCAAAGAATAATTTTTAAAACCATTGAATAATATAGAACAGGGTGCGCCTTTGTGAAATGCTTCACTTTTGATAATCAATATTATTGGTCTCTGTTGAAAATATATTTATGATCTTTGAGTTTATTGCATATCATATTATATCATGAAAATACAGATAGTATCTCATATATTTTTTTCTGTATTTATTGCCTTGAGCCTATATAAAACCAACTCCGTTGTGTAGTTCAGACACACGGTTTCACCATATGTCTCATTTTTTCTCATTCAACATAGTATCAAAGCCTTTTTTTCAATCCTCCTTGATCGATTACTCTTGTATTCCGCTTCCGAGTTCCCAACAGTTTGGGAATATAATCATAGTTTCTCTTTTCTAGCGTGGCCATTCCTTTTTCTGACCGCTGTCAGGTCCGCCCACAATCGCCAGTGCTGCCTGCGTCTGCCGCCCGTGCTGGAAAAGTTTTCCAACATGTTTTCGGACACAACCACTTCCATTGTGTGTGAAATCTCCCAATCTACACAACCCATATTTTTCAGGCCACGCACACTGCCAATAGCCTCGAGCAGATGCATGTTTGTCTTCCTTTGACATAGTGTTTCAGTCGTCCAAATTAGGTTTTCCCTCCTAGTTCCAGATCTGTGTATTCAGTTTTTTATGACTCACCTAAGCTTGGTAGTTTGTCCCAAATGAACCAGACCCATCTTTGTCTCAGATGTACTCCTCCCTCTCCTTGAAGCACGCCTCTCTCTTCCCAAAACAGATTCAAGTTTAAATATTTTAGGTCTTCGATATTATTAGTTTGAAGCTTCCAAATGCAGTTTTTTAGATGAACAGACATTCCTTGGTTCAATTGTTTGCCATGAATTTCTCTCAAGCTAATGATCATTCCAACTATTTGGCTAGGGTATATTTATAGCAATTCTCTCTAATTACACATGCATCCCTGAGTTGCCTTTCTAGCCATTTTTATTATTTTGCAGAGCAATACATCATTTTCTTGTAACAAGCTAAAGCTTAGTAAGCATTAGCTTGTAGAATATTATAAAATATCTTATAATATCTTTTATATATATTAGAGTATCTAGAATTATTTTCAATGATCAATTTATAATCATAGAGATATCTTAGAATATCTCTCATTATTATTATGATTTGTTACTGTTAGAATATTAAAAAAATTCTTATAATATCTTTTATATTATATTAGAGTATCTTGATTTATTTTCTATGATCAATTTATAATCTTAGAATATCTCTCTTTATTATTATAATTTGTTCCTGATTTACGATTGAGTCTATGTTTCTCTATAAATACAAATTAGTATTGAATCTTTTGTAATCATGTATTTATAGAGAATCAATAATATTCAAACCCTTATAATTTTCTCTCCTCCTTTTCTCTAAAATCCCACAACTTCAACATGGTATCTAGAGCCTATTACGATCCTCGTTGAACAATCTTGTCGTGGTTCTGCTTCTAAGTTCCCAACAATTAGGGAATATAATCATAGTTTCTCTTTTCTAACATTCCATCATTCGGTTAAGATTTTTTTTCTCGATAAACCGTATTCCAATTCCGATTTTTGTAGCTTTTTGTTTATTTTTCAGCAGATCAGTCGCAGCATTGTTCATCGCGCGGTACTGTTCACCAAAAATTAAAAATTTTAAAAAAAAAAAAAGTTTCTCTGTCATATCCCTTATCTGTTCCGATCACTGGTGGGTATATTCTTAGTATATTTGAACACATAAGCTCTCTGGCCGAAACCCTAAAAACCCTTTTTTCAAACATCGAAACCCTAATTTTTGACCTATCAACTTTTGCCCCCAGAAACACACAACACTTTCTCTTCTTGGTAGGATTTAAACTCAACTTTATCCTTCAAGTTATTTTGTGATTTTAGCTTAAGTACTAATGGGTAAAGAGAAAGTTCACATCAACATTGTGGTCATTGGCCATGTGGACTCTGGGAAGTCAACCACCACAGGTCACTTGATCTACAACATTGTGGTCACTACTAGTACTGTTTTGATGAGAGATGCAGATGGTAGGTCAAAGTGTTTTGGTTTTGTCAATTTCGAAAATCCAGACAATGTTGCTAATGTTGTGGAGCCATTGAATGGGTGTCCTGATTCTGATTCTGAGAATAGTGGGTATCTTGATTCTGGGAATAGTGGTTGCACATATTGTGGTGTCCTTGGGAAGTAGACCGTGGGATTAGATTTTTGGTGGAGAAAACTTTCCAGCCTTTGTCGTGGCAGCTGTTGCAACCCTTATGAGTGGGCTCTTAGCTGACAGGTTTGGAAGATTTGCAATTCAATTGATGGGATTCTTCTTGGTGCACGATTATTCTCTCTTCGATGGATCCAGATATGCCCTTACTCTCCAATTTTGATCAACAAAAATGTGTCATTGTTCAAACAGCCGTTATCTCTCCTGTTTTTGACGCATTTTCTTATTTCGTTGATCGATCGTGACTTCTTTTCATTAGAGTCGTGCTGCTTCCTCTATGGTGTTTGTCATGCAATTTAGTTCTTACTAATAGATTATAACAGTGGCTTTTATTCCCACAGATGAATCATATTAGTAATGACTTCTTCTTCCATTGATGGTTTCGGATCTGTTTTAAGTTTTTTCTTTCGAGCCATATGCATACAACTTGGCAATTTGTCCCAGATACAATGGCCCAATCTTTATCCAAAATGTATTGGCCTTGCCTTTCTCTCCCTGAAGCATGTCTCTGGCTAGGTTATAGCAATTCTCTCCGACTTCACATGCATCGTTGAGTTGCTTTTCCATCTTTTTTATTATTTTGCGGAGCAAAATATTGTTTTCTTGTAACAAGCTAAACCTTAGTAAGCTTTAGCTTGAGGGAGAGTGTTAGAATATTAAAAAATATCTTATAATATCTTTTATATTATATTAGAGTATCTTGATTTATTTTCTATGATCAATTTATAATCATAGAGAATCTTAGAATATCTTCTCTTTATTATTATGATTTGTTCTTGATTTAGGATTAGTCTATGTTTCTCTATAAATAGAGATTAGTATTAAATTTTTTGTAATCAAGCCAGCATTAAGCTATTATCAATAATATTCAAACCCTTATTATTTTCTCTCCTCCTTTTCTCTAAAATCCCACAACTTCAACAATTACTTATTTAGGATTGAGTTTATGTCTCTCTATAAATAGAGATTAATATTGAGTTTTTTGTAATAAAGTCCACAGCAAGCTATTATCAATAATATTCAAGCTCGTATTTTATTCTCTACTCATTTTCTCTAAAATTCCACAACTTCAACATTAAAAAAAAATTAATAAAATTTTGCCTCTTCCACTACTGTTTCGTTGCTAGGTTTAGGTAATTGATTACTGATTATGGCTACTTATGAAGATTTTCATTGGTGGATAATGTATAAGATTTTATTTGGTTTTAGGCAACTGCTTACTAATTATGACTAATTAATAAGATTTTATTTGGTTTTAGGCAACTGCTTATCGTATTGTTGGTGAATAAAGTATTACCAGAACTCAGATTCCGCTATTTTGGCTACACAACGTCGTAATTCAAAGATTTGCAGCTCACCTTCACTTCGCTCGTGGGTTCTCAATTCTGGTGCATCTGACAACATTACTGGTAATATAAGGCTCTTTTCTACACTCTCACTATTTTTGGTTATTTACCTAGGATAGTCTCAACAAATGGTTTGAAAACACAGTACTAAGGGATTGGCATTGCCCAAATCCTCTCTTTTCTGTTAGTTACATATGTCTTTTAAGAGTTTAGATGTCCATTTAATTTAGTTTATATCTATCAACTGACTCGTTCTCATGATTGTATTGTCACCTTTACTAATTGCAATGTTACTTTGCAAGATCCAATTTTAGGACGACAAATTGGTGTCTAATGTGAGTCTAACGGCCTCTATTATCTCTCAAATTCTCCTCTTACTATACATGTTCAGTTAGGTCATTCGATTATTCCCAAACTTCAACATTTAGTACCTAAGCTTTCCAAACTATCTAACTTACATTGTGAGTCATGTCAGTTAAGGAAACATACTCGTAGTCATTTCCCTTATCGAGCCAATGAACGAGCTTCATCCCTGTTTGCTTTTGCTCACTCAAATGTTTGGGGTTCTTCTTGGACTACTTTCACTCTTAAGTCTAGATATTTTGTTACATGTATCAATGCATTTTTCCGTTGTACGTGGTTATTTTAAATGACAAAAAATTGAGCAATTTTATAAAGAAATTAAAACTCATTTTGGTGTTATTCATTCGCACTTTGAATAGTAATTAGAGGTAGAAATAGGTCAGGCCAGACTTTGAAAGACATGAGTCTAACATACGATTTACTTTTTAGGCCTCCGGCCAATCATAGACTTTTTTTCGGTCTGACTTGGAAACATTTTTAAAAGTCTTATTCACATTAAAATAATTAAATGTTCTACTCATACCACATGATGACCAATATCACTGTAAATATTTACATATATTAAACAAAAAATAATTTTTCTAACAAAATAATTTTTAAAAAATCTGAAACAAACATCCTTTAAACCCTAAAAAATAATTAGATTTTTTTTCTAAAACAAATGCACCAATTATTACCTCTTAAACAAATAAAGAACAATTGAATGATTGACTAATTGAACGGTAACCGAATATGAAACGACTACTGAATATAAAATGATTACTGAGTGATTACCTAATTGATATAATTTAAAATAAAAAATAATATTAATATAACAATAAAAAATGATATTAGTAAATAATAAAATATATATAAACCAATATGTCAGGCCTAATAGGTTTTTTTATAAGTCTAAGTCTGACCTATTTAAATAAATAGGCTTTAAAAACAGCATGAGCCTAACATTTTTATTAAATAGGTCAGGTCAGGCCACATGCCTCTGACGGACGGCCTAGCCTATTTCCGTCCCTAACAGTAATAATGCCAGTGAATATCTATATGATCAATTTCAAAGATTTATGGCCTCTAATGGCTTTCTTAATCAAGCATCTTCTGCCCATACACCTCAACAAAATGAGGTAGCCAAATGCAAGAATCGACATCTTAGTGAAAGCACTCACACTCTCCTTCATGGTAATGTACCATATCGTTCTCTTACACCTCGACAAAATGGAGTAGTTGAACACAAGAATCGGCATCTTAGTGAAAGCACTCATACTATCCTTCATGGTAATGTACCATCCCGTTTTCAGGCCAAGTTTCGTATGTCATTGATAACAAAGTCCTTCACTAGATAATCTTCCCTAATACTCCTCTTCGCTTACTTCCTTCTTGTGTCTTCGAGTCTACCTGTTTTGTCCATAATCTCACTCATGGTCTTGACAAACTTTTAGCCCGATCACTAAATGTGTCTTTCTAGGTTATTGTCAGTCCCAAAAAGGTTATCATTGTAATTCTCCTACTCTTCGCCAATGTCTCATATCAATTGATGTCACATTTTGAGTTTATTACATACTATGGGTCATTCGCTAACCCTCTGTCTGCAACCATTCATGTTGACCAACTAGAGTCTTTTTCACCTGTTTTTTTACCACTATAGCCTATTATGTATGTCCCACTTGAAACATCTATGATGGCCCCTTTATTGTCTCACCTGAGACTCCTCTTGTGGACCCCCCAACTATACAACTTCTTCAGACATACCAATGTCGTGAACCGCCATCGTTGTAGATGTCAATATTGAGTTCATTCCATACGATCCTCCGCCACCACCTCCTCCTTTATTGGAACCAACCCTTGATATTCCTATTTTTATTCGTACGATGTACATCCTACTCCTAACTCATCCCCTCATAACATTGGTTTGAGTTACCATAATCTTTCTCTTTGCATTATACTTTCTTGCCTTCCTTGTATTTTGTTTATATTCTTAAATCTCCAAGTAAACCTTTATCCAACCCAGAGTAGAGGCAAATAATGATTAACGAGATGTGTGCACTTCAGAGTAGTGGTAACCAGGAATTGGTTCCTTTACCATCAAGAAAGTTTTTAGTAGGATGTTGTTGGCTTAATACGGTAAAAGTTGGTATGAATGGTAAGATTGATCGCTTTAAAGCTCGTTTGGTGGCAAAAGAGTACACTCAAATTCCCCCGATTACAGTGATACTTCCTCACATGTGGCTAAGAAGGTCTCTGTTAGACTCCCCCTCTCTAATCAAGGGGAGTCATTTTCAGATTTAGGGAGATACAGAAGATTGTATGGTAAATTAAACTACCTCAGAGCTACTCGTTCAAACATTTCTTTTGCAATTAGTGTGGTAAGTCAATTCTTAAACTCTCCTTGCCAACAACACTAGGATGATGTGATACAAATCTTGAAATACATTAAAGGTGTTTCAGGAAAAGGTCTAATTTATGAAAATAGAGGACATACTCAGATAAATGGTTATTCATAAAAGAATAAGAAACAAAGTGTAGTTCCAAGATCCAGTATTGAAGTTGAATACAGGACTATGGCATTAATGACTTGTGAGCTCATTTGGTTGAAACGGTTACTCAAAGAGCTACAGTTTGAAAAGGCAACACAAATGATATTAATTTGTGATAATCAATCAACATTGTATATTGCCTCTAATTCGGTTTTTCATGAGAGGACCAAGCATATTGAGATAGATTGTCACTTTATAAGGGAGAAGATCAAATCAAGAGATATCACCAATAGCTTTGTTAATTCCAATTATCAAATGGCAGATGTCCTCACTAAGTCCTTAAGAGGTCCTCGAACCATTTATATATGTAACGAGCTTTGTGCATATGATTTATATGCTCCATCTTGAGGGAGAGTGTTGAAAATATATTTATGATCTTGTATTTATTGCATATCATATCATGTAAATAGGGATAGTATTTCCTATATTTATTTGTGTATTTATTGCTTTGAGCCTATATAAACTGACTTCGTTGTGTAGTTCAAACACTCCGTTTCACCATGTCTCTCTCATTTTCTCTCATTCAACAATCTCTAACTTACACAACATCCTTTTAAATCAATATTATTGGTCTCTAACTCACATGACATCCATTTATCCGACCCAAACTGTATTTTTGGGGTCAATCCGAGTTGGGTTGGCCCAACCTATGTACAGCTCTACCTTTGATGTTGTTATATAGTATCTTACCAATATTGAAAGTGACAATAGACAACCACAAGAACGGTCAACTATATTTATTTATCTTCTACATGAATACTAGGAGAAATTTTGTAGTATTTTGTGCATGAAAAAAACACAGCTAAATAGGAATCTCAATGGTCATATAAGACATAAAAATGAACCTGCAATAACTTCTCCCCATGTGGATCAGGATCAACAGGTTTTACATGTCGTTTCCCAGACTTCGATACCCCACTAGCATTTGATTCTTCATTCTTTTCTTCTGCCTCCTAAAACCAAAATAGAACAAAAGGATAAGTAATTTTAAAGGCTTCACTGTATTAAGTTACTAGAAGCAATGAAAATGACTACTATACTTTCTTAGCTCTTGCTTCTGCTTTCCTTTGCTTTTGTCTCAATTTCTTTTTCTGAGAAGGAAGCAAGTTTGACATATGCTCATCTTCCTCTGCCGTAGACTTTGGGGGGAAATCATGCAACTTAATATAACATCTGTAGCTCAAAGCGATACAATCATAATACTATAAATACATAATCAGAAGCAAACTGATGTGCTTATATTATTAACTTATGTTATTTATATGAAAATTTAGAATAGTCATAGCAATCCCTAAGAGCTGTTAAAGTCACAAACTATAAACCCACCCCAAACTTCAAGCATTAGTCAGAAAACCCTCGGCCACACAAGAACTGTGAAGCAAAGAATGTTAGAAAGAACAAAAGAAAAGAAATTACTAATAACTTCTCATGTGTATTTGTGACGTGAAGGGCTTTCAACTCCAATGCATGTACATAACCCATTTACCCAATGAATTGCCAACACTACCAAGCATAACAACTCAAGCAATAAAGCAGCATATCAACGAAACACATGATATTCACCTGATAGCTCCTGCTGCTGCTTTATGAAAATATGCATGTGAGTGCAATTGGTCTTGAAATTTAAGCATTTCAACATAACTACGCAAAGTCATTTTCCTTAAGCAATATGAATGAAAATCAAATTGGTCCTCAGTAATATCAGCATAATGCTTCTCCACTGCTAAAAATTTCTTGAGAGCCCGTCCAAGATCTCCCTGGCGGAAATAGCTTTCACCCGAGGCAAGCTCATACCTTGCAAATATAGACGTTACAACAAGCATTAAGAGATTAGGCCAACATGTAGATTGTATAATGCATAATATTAATACATCATCGTATACCAACCACATGCATTGCATGTCATGAAGGTTGTTATGTTGCTCCCCATCTTTTGTGAATAACACAGCAATTTTTTCTGCCAAAGCCACCTTGATATCGACAGAATACATAAATAAAGCAGTGTCAGAAACACAACCAGAGAACCACTCAAATCACTATGAATAATAGCTGATAGATGAACATAATGGAACTAAAAACAAAAACCTGATCAGCCTGCAGCATGCGCTTAACACAATCACTATTAACATAACGATCAGCAAGGTCCATACGCCTTGCTTCATCTGCAAATGCAGCAGCAGCATTCAAATCACCAGCATGCTTCAGTATCCGACTCTGTTATACAACACAAATAGAATTCTTTCAATTTTGTTATTGACTGTTGACAAAAGCACCTGGAATTCCAATATTGGTTTCAATTCATTTTATCCATATGTACTCTAAACAAAAAGCCCACAAGACACTTAATCATCTGATTTGCTTAGAGTTTCATTTTGCACTCAAGCATAGCAGAGCTTCATTTTGAGTTTTGGAAAACAAATCCAAATTATTTGACCTGAGCACAGAAACATACCATTTAATTTAGATTTTCATGGATGTCAGTTCAATATGCTAAAAAATCAGGTGTGGCCATTGCATATCTTTTGATTTGATTTGACACTTCACAGTACTAGTCAAAGCAAATTATAGTGCAATACCGAACCTATTCTATTCGAAATGTATTTTTCCCTTCTTGAAATTAATCTTTAAAATTACTTATAAGTTGGTAATAAAGTCTTTGTAGAAAACATATGACCACTAAGTTATAATATTAGATATCCGAATATTCTAAAAGTAAAATAGAATTGAAGTGCTTCCATATGTCATATCATATTTACATATTTAATATTCAAAAACCATGATTTATTTGGGCAGAAATATCTGAACTTTTCTATTAACGGAAATAACATAAAGCATCTGGCATTTGCATTCTGAAAGGATCATGATAGAAAGCGGACGACAAAAACCAAAAACTAATCAGAAAGTGCTATATTGAGCACAAAAACACACAATTGGACATGCCAGTAACTTATGTGACAATGCTGACAATATGTGTAATACTCACAATGAAACATGGTTTATATTCTGCACAAATTATTTGTCAAATAAATTCTAAAAGTTAATCAGCCAAACCATAATTAAGAATCATTTAATCTGTCATGGTATTTGGTTAACTAGAATATGAAGCTTCATAATATATATTAGAAGGATGACAAAAAAGAATAACTAATTGAATAACAAGCAGAATGGTGTTCATAAATCTGTGCAAACCTTGACAGAATATAGATCAATGACAGTAGGTGTATGTTCTATAGCCACATCGATTTTGGAAAGGGAAGTCTCATATTGGCCACGCCTGTCATAATGCTGCACCAGCACAAATTTCTTAGCGAAAGAAGCGGGCGAAATGAATCTAAATACCAAACTGTAGCCACGAACCTGAGCCAAGAAAAACAAAGTCCACAAAAGAGTTGAAGGGGCTTCTTTTTCCATACTGTATAAAAAAGAGACAAGACAATGGTTACTTACATAATACAAGAGTACCAACTAGAATGATCAATGCCATTTGTTTGACATGGGATACAGTTATGTTCATGGTTTCTCTTGAGTGGTCTGCTCAAGGTTGTTCCATGGAAAATTAAATACTGATCAACAAAAAATATTGGACATGTATGTTTGCCTTGCAGATTTCTTCACTTTCTTCACTCAAGAGTTAACCAAGAGATTTCGAAGATGACCAACATTTTACTCAATTCACGTGTTCCAGAAAAAGAAAGTAACTAGTATTTTTTGTTTTGCATAGACATCACTAGTATTTTACCTCCCAGGATATTGGCCTGTTGTCCTAATTGAATGCTCTAACTCAAGAATAAGTTGTTCCAAAATGTCTGCCTGGACAAAGAGTAAATAAAATAGGAAAAGAACAATAAATCAGAATCCGTAACTTTGGCCATCATATCATGCTATATACATAATTGCAGAAAATTCAATCATGAAAAGTAAGTGATAAAACTGACCTTCCCGGGATGATTGTACAAAGAAGAAAGATCAGAGAACAGAGACGGAACTCCCTAGAGACAACACCGAATATTATAATTAATTTTGAAACAACTAGGTAAGCACATAAAATATGAAAAGGAACTTGGTATTACCTTAGTTAAGAGAGGCCTAATATAATTGTCTGCTGCTTCTCGAAATTTGTCACCTTGTAAAAAATCCAGGGGTATTCTCTGGCAAACAAAAAGATCCACTGAAGAGTGAATTTCATCCAAAACAATTGAGAACTCCAATAGTTCTACTTAACCTGACGGGAAATAAAGCAGTAGAGCACCGTGCATTTGCCCATACTATATAATATTCATTCATAAAAGAATACTGTATAATATTCTAGAAGATACCACATACATTATTATCTTATGAAGATGTCACCAAAAATAGGATTATTATTTCTTAAGCAGCTGTGTATAGAGTATACTAATTTAAAACAGTGGATCAGTATATTACCATAGCTGAATTTAGATTTTCTGAAATATTTTACCTACAGAACTCTCTCTTCCAAACAAATGATTAAGCAAATGAAAGTAATTAAATTGATGTAGTTCAATACCCCTGTTTAATTTCCTAAGTTTTTAAATTTCTCCACCCAAACACAGGGTTAAGACATTATGACCACACTTACTAGGCTTATGGGTATTCAATTCAAGTTTTGTAAACATTTACAATCAAGAATGAAACATTGAAATTCCAGCCTCCAAAAACACTATCAGCAACACACAAATACTTATATATTACAAACACCATTTCCAGATAAAAACCAAGTACTGAAAATGTCTTCCATGGATAATATAGAAAAATATTACTGATGTGTTAAAATTTTAAGGCAAGATATTATACAAAAGGTATAAATGACAAGCAATAACAACAATGACGGCATTACCTTAACTGCAGAAGACCACTTATATTGCCGTCCAAGTGTTTCATACAAGGAAACTAACCGATCTATTTGATCAGGAGAGTACTTCCCATCTTCTAAATACAATCCAACACACTTTTGGAGACCCTCATAGTATCTGATTATGAAATCATGAATTAACATTTAGCTTCTACAAGTATAGTAGACATAAGCATTTATGGTAGACAATTCAAATACAAAAATAGATAGTTTATCATACCAATGAGAGACAAAAAAGAAGAAAGCAACTGAAGCAAAAATTATACTCCCGTCAATTTATAACAGGTAGCTAATGAAAAATGTCTAAACTAATTTCTCGGAAAAATTAAGACAAGATGAGCTTTATCCTAATCTACCTTTCAGTAGGACCCACCTTTCCACTTGTAAAACATCAGGTAAACAATGAATACGCACAACCACAAGTACCCGATAAAGCTCCCAGTTCCAAAAAGTCAGAATATCAACAACAAAAAGAGCATGCCAATAAACTTATAAAAACTGGAGACACTGATAAACAAAGGGAACTACAATTTCAAGTGGGGAATTGGGTGTACTTGAAGGCTCAATCATACAGGTGGATATCCTTGGCTCCAACAATAAAAAATGAAAAAAATGATCCCTAGGTACTACGGTCCTTAGTCCTTTCCAAAATCAGGACAGAATTGGAGAAGTGGCCTAAAATCTTCAAAATAAGCACAAAAGCATGTGATGGAAGATGGACAAAACCAATCAAATATCAAATGTCATGACATGTCAAAAGAATGATCAATTGAGATGCTTGAACCTAAGTGTTCTTTACTACCTATAATTATCAGGATTCATGGAAAGTAATGCCCTGTACAGCGATTCTGCTTCTACTAAATGACCAAGCTTCACTACAAGGGAAACCTCTTGCTCTTTAACTGCAAGTTTATCAACCTGAAGAGACGTTATCAGAAACAAGTTATTGTATTATGGATTATAGGTTAAATTATAAATTACCCAGGTCAATAAAGCATACATACAATATTTGATTCTTTTTGGCGCAACTCTTCAAGAGCTCTCTCAAGAAATCCGCATTCCTCCAACAAAGAGATCTGAGCAATAATATTTGGTAAAGAAAAGTATTTTCACAAAAAAATTAATAAAATAAAATCAGCATTCAAACTGTACAATGTTTCGTCATATATTTTATCAAAATCTTTTTTTCAAGAATCAGCCTCTCCACATACAAGTTAAGAATGACTACATGGACCAAAACCTCCTCTAGACCCCACCACGACAGGAGCCGTAAAGCACAAAAGTGCTCTTTTTATTTTTACAATCACAACTTTGTATCAATAATTGACCCAGTCAGTCAGATGATCAGATCACTAAATTGCTAATTCAGCAATCTGGTAAGCAATCAACCCAAAATGCACAAACCATCCATATCACTTGGTTTGATACAAAAATGGTTAAATTTTCAGTCCATGTTTTACACTATTAGTTTCAACCATAGACTTCAAGGTCAAAAGGCAAGTTACCACTGATCCTTTCATACTGTTTTAGAAGTTACAAGTTATATGAAAACTTTTGATGTGCAATTAATACAATTAATTAAGCTAAAAGTTATATCAGAATAAGACACAGATGCAGACATTCTGTCAAAGGATAACCTTATATAAAAGCATTTCCCCATGCTCACACCGCTCATTATCTGGAGGAAAATCATTTTCTAAAGTCCCTTCATATGCTTCCAAAATCTCCACAGCCTTGGACGCACTGTTACACATTCAAAAGGTCAGTATTACATTTCAATGACTACTTATAACTTAGAATAATAAAATATACTACTGAAATGACCCACGGATTCAGAGTAGACTTCATACATAAAAGAAATGAAGGAGTCTGCACAAGAAAATATATCATTTGGCTGTAATAAAAATTATTCTATGACAAGCTCCTCAAATTATTTTCTGGTCACTACGTACCAAAACCAGATTTAATAAAAGAAAATTGCATAAATAACACAGTAAATAGAGACTTACAAGAAAACCAGGAAAATAAAAGTGTTTCTATGTGTATTAACTTAGCACCAAGTTGAGAGCTCAAGGTCATATCTGTGTGGACCCCATTAAGATATAAAGGAAAAAGATAGCATCTATCAACTAGCTAACAGCTCACATGGAACTACTCCTAGACTTTCTAGATCGGGATGTCCTTGATATGTGGAGGGTTCAATCCCCTCCCTCCTTTTCACACCTCCGATCTTTAGGTCCTCCTATATTAATTTAAAATAAGGAAACTCTTGCAAACAAGCATACAACTGCCACTTACATTTTTTATTAAAAAAAAGTACTGAAAAATAAGTACAACAGAGGCAAACTGCCAAATGCATAAATAAAGACAAGGACGCCAAAGATTCAGGAAAAATGTTGAGGCGAGAACCGATCCGAGACCATCATGCTACAATGAATTTGTATAGATGCAGTTTAAGCCATCAAGAATTGGGGAAAATCAACAAAAATACATATCATACTTCGAGTTTAAATGGTGGGCAACCGAAAAGCCAATCCAGTTCATGCGATGATTAGGCTTAAGAGTCAAAAGCTGTTGTCTAGTCTCAACAAAGCCAGATAAATCTCTCATCTGAGCCTGTCAATGGAGAGTACAAAAAACTATCAAAAAGTAAGCCAAATTACATTATAAAAAAGAATCACTGGTTATATACTCATGCATATTTATTTCATAAGTGATGGATACACAGTACAAGAACGGAGCATTTATTTGATCCAGTTCATGATGAGCTATATGAAAACTAGCAACCCTAATATAATAATTAATAATAATGTAGGATATTCCTAGGTAAAGCTCTCAGCTTTTTGCTTTATTGCAGAGTTGGACATTTGTCATAGCCTACTTGGATAATGGACAGCATTCACATCTTTGGAAGAATAACTGACATCAAAATCTTCTCTTTTGGTACAAAGGAAGTATAATTGAGACATGAAATGTTCCATATCCAATAAGCTATAACATCAATTAAATTTTTGCGTGCAAATCAATAGATGAGCTACAACTCAATTTGCTAGTAAGGCTAAATTATAATCCATAGGAGAACTTATGTAGGTTGTACTTATAATCTTAGGGCTTGTTGAGATTTGTTCCCCTTATCTCCTTCCTTGTATGTGCTAGATTACTACACATGAATATGAAAATTAGAAGCTGCATATAGATGATTCAAGTGTTCGAATTAAAGGATTTAACTTTGTATTTCTGCAATTTTAATCAGAGGCTGAGGATTGATTTCTCATGCATCCAGTTTAGTCTAAAATCAGTTTTCTCAAGTAGGGATCAGAGCCACTGTTAGTTGGGCCTGATAAAACCCCAACACCTAAAAACAAAAGCCCTAGCCCTAGAAATTGGATATCATCTGCAATTGGGCTCAAGCTTTCTCTCATATGTTGTAGCAGATTTTGTAAGAACAAATACAAACCAACAGTTTGTGATGAATGGATTGCCACAAAAAAGAGAGCAATTGTGCATCAGCTTTCTTCCACTTCCCCATGGGCATGCTTTAGCAGACTTAGTATAGCCCTTAATAATCTGCATGAACCTAAATGAAGTAGACCATTCTGTGATTTACAAACATTATTTCCTAATTGGTGTATTTATTTTTTATGTACATGAGGGGTATTGTTATAGTGTGAGATGGTTGTGATGGCATTAAACACCTTAAGCAACTCTTCTTCCAAAACTTTCAAGTCAAAGACTTGAAGTGACTGCATTACTTTCCTGAAATAGAAGCAGGCTCAATCAGGTATTGTCATATCTTACAAGAAGTGTGCTTTAAATATTTTGATGAGGGTCAGGATGAGATGTAAGTTGATCAATACTCCTATGGATCCAAATGTAATTCTTATGTCAATCTGGGAGAATCCTATTTTGACCCAGGAAGATATTGAAGGCTAATGAGGAACTGAATTATCTCATAGTGACTAAGACGTAACATATCCTTTATGCAATGCAATATCATTAGAAACTCTTAAGCCATATGTCATTAGAAATATCTCCATCCAACCCATCGCTTAGTCACTTTTTGTTCAGTCATAAGTCTCAGATGACTTCTGACAAAAACCTACTATACTTATGAAATGTACAAAAGCAAAAACGAAGATGTATCTACAAATCGAACTAAGTATTGGTATTATAACCAATGTCTAAGTTAAGTCCATATCAACTATAAAGAAGCACTTAAAGGTAAAAAGCATTTAAGATGGTACCTGTAAGAGTGATAAGTCACGCAGAATTTCAATATTGTCAGGATCTATTCGCAGTGCATTTCGATAGCACTTGATTGCCTCCCTGTATTCTCTGTCTGACCGATAAAGGAGACCAAAAACATGCCAGCAAACATGACTTTTAAGGTCATTCTGTACCGGAACAATATTAAAGCCACATCACTTGAGAAACAATGGTCAAAAGATTAATGAACCAGGTAAAATTAAAAACAATGACAGACCTTCAATCCTTGACGAACAAGTTCATATGCTTCAGACTTACGATCCATACAATTTAATGTCAAACCCTTCATTGATAAAGTTTCTATCATCCAAAAAAAGGAATCAATAGACACATAAGTAAATAAAAACAAAGTATGACCAATGAAGCCAAATATGCTGCAATTGACAGCAAAGAGATGGAAAAAGGGTGGCATTTCTTGCATGATTCAAACAACCTGGGAAGGAAGCATGAGGGTCTATATGGTTTTAGCAAAATCATTTTTTACTTCCAGTTCTTATTTTCACTGTAAATTAAAAAAAATTAGACCTAGTTTAACTTTGCTTCTAGTTTTCAAAGGTTTGTATAGGAAACAAAGAAAGCCTATTTCCTGCTTTTTACTATTTCCTATACAAAACTTTAAAAATAGGAAACAAAATAAAATAAATGCTATATTTTGTAATTAAAAAAGAAGACAAAAAGTTGCTTTAGCAGTTTCCCATACAAAACTATAAAAACAAGAAATGAATTTCAAACAAAGTGTCATTTATGTAAAGATTAAGAGGTGAAAAAATGAAATGAAAATAGATAATTTGCAAACTGAAGTACTGAATAGACCCTAATGTCCCGTATGGAAAAGCATATATTAAAAAGGAATTACCAAAAAAAATTTATACCTCCATGGTCTGGAAATTTTTTCAAAATAGCATCAGCTGCCTTGAGGCCCTTTTTATATTGCTTGGTTTCATATGATTTCTGCAGAGCATTAAGAACAAGGACAAATGACCTCATCATACAACTAATTCATCACCTCAAAGAGAAAGTAATATTTCACTCATAAATATCCTAAAGATAAGTTAATCATATTGTAATCACATAAGCTTTTGAGCAACAAATGGACATTATAAAATACATAAAACTAATTTTCAAAAGAAACCACTGCAACAAAGCTAGTCCCTTAAGGAGTGAAAAAGCCAAACCATTTTCCTCTTTTCAGTGTTAATCCCTAGCTGAAGTAATAGCTATTCCCAAAATTTATTTTCACCACTCGCAGCATAGCCGAGTGATTAAGTCAGCTAGAAGTCCACACACACATTGATAAAAAGAAATTCATTCAGTCATTCTGATACTGTGCTACATACAGTGTTACCAATGGTTGTCATGGCTGATTGCATTGGCAATTTTTAACTGACCTATAACTAATATATAGTACCAAATTATTTCCAATACCGATAACTGAAATTCTGAAGTATAAAAAAATTAACTCAATTTATAACACACTTTGATATCAAATCAAACGTCCAATAACTTAAATTCTAACGCACTCAATTTCTTCCCAATCAAAATCCATTGAAACTCCATGCAATAAGTCAATATCTTAATTACAACTACCAAAAAAAAACTAAATAATTTAACCAAACATCCCTATTCTCCTTCCTTTAAAATTCCTTCCTTATTTTCAACACCAAAAGGTCCAAAACAAGAGAATAAGGACTATGCATGGCTAGTGTAAAATTATTTTACACTTACAACCAATCACACATTGACAACACATCAAATAAAAAACTGAAAAGGGAAATTAAACATATCTTTGATATGTTCACAAATTGTGATTGGATGTCAATGTAAAATAATCTTACACCAACAGTGCATAGTCCTTAATCTCCCAAAACAAAAACTACTTTCTATGATTGAAAAGGGAAAAACAAAGAGCACAATAAATCCAACGAACTAAAACTTCAAAGTACCAAATTATCGATTATCAAATTCCCGAATACTTTAGGTGCTAGCTCAGTGAAAGAGTTTAGCCTTGTAAGTTCAAGGTATCGAACTCAAATCCCCTCAGGGACAATTATAAAATGGTCATTACTCATTAGTGCTACTTTGATATAAAAGAAAAAATAAAAAATCAAATAAAATCTCCTTCTCCAATTTTAAAAAATAAAAATAATCCCCGATGACTTTAACTTCCATGCCAAATATCACAAATTACATAAACTAAATTCAACCTAGAATCTCAAACTATCCTTAATTCAGATTCCATTAGATTCTCAGTTATTAAAACATAGCGTAAAAACTTAGAACGAAGCAGAATCTAGGGTTTAAAGAAGTAAAAGCAATCGAGTGAACAAGAAACAGTGAATATACTTGAATCGAGTAACAATAAGCAAACAGGAATAGCGAAAATAGAGAGAGAGAGAGAGAGAGAGAGAGAGAGTGGAAGCTTACAACAATAAGCTTGAAGAGATTTGCCTCTTTAGGAGGCAGTGAAGCACCCATTGTTGTTGCAGAGAAATGAGAGATAGAATGAATATGATAGGGTTGCGAGAGAGAGAGAGAAGGGTTTTTGTTTGTGCTGCAAAATTGAAAAATGTAACCCTACTAAACTGTGAACACAACGAGTAAAAGGGGAAGAAAAGCGTGCGTGAGTTTCTTTCTTAAAACCTGGTAATTACTATATCATTTCGTTAACTAATTAATAAAATACCCGCTGAAAGAAAGAGAATCCTAAGAATAGCTAAATTGTCTTCAAATAGCATGCGTAAATCAAATTAATTTTTTAATTTTATAAATGTGTATTTTTAAGATTATAAATTAATAATTAAAATAGTTTTTATTTAAATTTAAAAAAAAATTATAATATGATATAATAATTGAATATTTGATATTTCTACTATTATGTTTTATGGATTAATGATTAATTTATATATAATTAATCAATAAATAATTATAATTTCTCACAAATTTATTATCTATAAATTAACTGCGTAGAATCAACATAAGTAAATCATATATTCAATTACATTACTCTATTAAAATATTTAATAAAAAAATTTATCGAATAAATATTTTAATTAATATTTTTATAATTTCAAAAATTTATTTATCAATTCACAAAATTTAAAGAAATTTAATAATTTAATAGACGGTTATAATTTCAACTAATAATTTGCAAATTTATATTTGCCGTGATACGAAGTTTTTATCGCAATATATATGTTGGCTATATAAGTGAATTATCTCCTCCTAATTAAAACCGCAATATATGTTGGGTATATAAAGTGGATTATCTCCTCCTAGTTAAAACTTGTTTCATGTGCAAGAGATGGTGATCAACTTATAACCACTTGTTGAAGGGGTCCAAGTATTTTACCACTTGTGTCGATTTATTTTTTGTAGGAAAAACAAATTTGAAAAAATAAATAGTGCTTTATCAATAAATTTTACATTGATATTAAATATGAACATGTGATTTTATTATCTCACTTAATATTTATAAATGTCATTAATAAATAATCACTCAATCAACAATATATAGTTGGTTGTCAGTGTTAAACTTTTTATACCGATATGTATAGTCATTAAATCAACAATTTTTTTTTACTAAAAAATAATATTATTCATTTAAATTTGTAGAAATTACATCGATGAAATCGTTAAAATTAAAAAGGATAAATCCACAAACAAACTTATAGAATCCAGGTTAATAGCATAAAATGTCAAAAATGTCTACAATAATGGCAAATTCTATCTGAAATACATATACATCTGAAGTTGTGATGTTAACGACACTAAAATCATTGATTGAATCTGAAATTGCACATGATCGAAATTATTTTATCAATTTGAACCAAGCAAACACTACAAGGAGACGAGAAAATAAACGACGCACCTAGATATAAAATCTTAAATAAGTGAAGATACTTATTTAATTAAAAGGAGGAAGAAAATACTAAGACGGATGGGCGATTTCAGGTCAAAAAATACCTTAAACCACCTCTCGCTAAGGGATAGATGTAGAAGAGATAAAAATAAGAGAGAGGAATTCATCTACTAACGATTCTCTTTCAAACTAAAAAAAATATTGGTGTGTTGGCATGAGTTTACATTATTACTCGTAAATTAAATAGTAGATAAAAATTAATTTAAAAAATAATAATAATCGTAGACAAATATATAACAGCGGAAGATTTAAATTGAAATTGTTAAATATAAAGAGTATTGAGAGACATATATGGAATAACCCGTGTGTTTCAACTACACAGCGGAGACTCTTTATATAGACACAGGGTATTAAATAACCCTAATTTATAGTAATGCTAACGGGCCATAATACGTATACTTACAACCCATATATATTATTTACATTCTAATATAATATTTAACACTCCCCCTCAAGCTGGAGCATATAAATCAAATGCACCTAGCTTGTTACATATATAACTAATTTTAGGACCTCGCAATGACTTTGTAAACACATATGCTAACTGATCATTGGATTTGACAAAGCTGGTGATGATGTCACCTGATTCAATCTTTTCTCTAACAAAATGGTAGTCAATCTCAATATGCTTGGTCCTTTCATGAAAAACAGGATTCGAGGCAATGTGCAATGCAGCTTGATTATCACATATTAGTGTCATTGTGTTGGTCTCTTCAAATTGAAGTTCTTTCAGTAACTGTTTCAGCCAGATGAGTTCACATGTTACTAGTGTCATGGCCCTGTATTCTGCCTCAGCGTTGGATCTTGCAACAACATTTTGTTTCTTACTCTTCCAAGATATTAAATTTCCTCCTATGAGTACACAATACCCGAAAGTTGATCGTCTATCTATTGGTGAGTCTGCCCAATCAGCATCTGAGTAGCCAATTATCTGAGTATGTCCTCTATCTTCATAAATGAGACCTTTTCCAAGTGCACTTTTGATGTATTTAAGAATCCGGATTACAGCATCCATATGTTCTTGGCAAGGAAAATTTAAGAACTGACTTACCACACTGACAACAAAGGAAATGTCAGGACGATGATAACACAAATCAATATAATGAGGAGATGGATTACGAGTGGTACGAATATCCTTACGAATAGCAATGGGAAGGTCAGGCTCAGGTGGCAGGGCCGGATCCGGAGGTGGCGTCGGAGGCGAGTCTGTAATGGGAGCAGGAATAGGCACAACCGAGGATAAATGACGATGCTGATATGTTTGTAGTGGTCGTGGAGGTTGGGGGTAGACTCGACATGTTCTATAGGAATTTGAGTGGGTGGGAGAGGGATAACTACTTGAGGAGGTTCAGGATTAATGTCCGGATAGGGCTCAGTAACTACTTGAGGAGGTTCGGGATTAATGTCCTAATAGGGCTCAGTAGCTATGTGGGTAGGTTTAAAATATTGTACAGACTCGAAAAAGGTAACATCAGCTGATGTAACGTAGCGGTGTAGTGTGGGAGAATAACAACGGTAGCCTTTTTGAGACCGATGATAACCGAGAAAGACACACTTGAGCGACCGAGCTGACAATTTGTCCAAGTCGGGGGATAAATTGTGAACAAAACACGTGGACCCAAAGACACGAGGTGGTAATGGGTGAAGAGGGGTATCGGGAAAAAAGACCGAATGGGGGATATTGCCATCAAGGACAGAAGATGGCATACGGTTAATAAGGTAGCACGCTGTTAAGACTGCATCCCCCCAAAATCGGAATGGAACATTGCCATGGAGAAGTAAGGTTCGTGTGGTTTCAAGGAGATGCCGATTTTTGCGTTCGGCTACCCCATTTTGCTGAGGTGTATGAGGACATGAGGTTTGGTGTAAAATACCGTTGGAAGTCATAAAATTTTGAAATTGATGAGACAAATATTCTCGAGCATTATCACTTCTTAAGGTACGAATGGAAACTCCAAATTGGGTTTTAATTTCTTTATAAAATTGCTCAAAGATGGAAAACAATTCAGTTCGGTTTTTCATTAAAAATAACCACGTACAACGAGAATAATCATCAATACAAGTAACAAAATACTTAGACTCTAAAGTAGACACAGTACGAGAGGGACCCCAAACATCAGAGTGAACTAAAGCAAAAGGAGAGGATACTCTTTTATTGACTCGATCGGGAAAATTACTACGGGTGTGTTTCCCTAATTGACACGACTCACAATGTAAAGTAGATAACTTTGACAAACTAGGCACCAGTTTTTGTAGTTTGGTAAGACTTGGGTGTCCTAGCTGAGCATGGATAGTATGTGGGGACTCTATGGCAGAGCACGTCTTGGATGTTGTAGAAAGGTAATAGAGGCCTTGTGACTCACATCCGACGCCAATCGTCCTTCCCGAATTCCGGTCCTGCAAGGTAACATTATCATTAGTGAAAGTAATAATACAGTTATGAGATCGAGTCAATCGACTAACTGAAAGTAAATTAAAGGGGCATCCAAGTACATAGAGAACAAATGCAACTGAGATAGAAGGGAGAATGTGGACAGTGCCAACTCCTTGAGACCGAGTTTGAGTACCATTGGCAGAAGTTATAGTAGGTAAAAAACCAGATGTAGAAAGTGACGAAAAGAGACCTTTATTACCAGTAACATGATCAGACGCACCAAAATCAAGAACCCAAGGGCCGAGAGAAGATGAATGAGAGAGGTAAACAGATGAGTTACCAGTATGTGCAACCGAAGTAGGAGAACTAGAGTTTGGATTACTCTGAACCCATCGGAGAAAATCTTCATAGTTTGTCGCGGAGCCTTGTGGAGATGGTGTAATCTGAATAGTGGCAGAAGGATCAAACTGAGTTGCATTTATCGAAGGCGAAGGCTTGCCATGCAACTTCCAGCAGCGATCAATAGTGTGTCCAAGCCGATGACAATGCTCACACTTGGGACGAGGCTTAGAGCTGAATGGTCCTCCACGAGAACGTTGTTGATTATGTCCCTGAGATGCAAGGGCAGCAGTGTCACCCGGAACTGAAGTAATATACTGCTCAACTAGATGTTTTGTTGGTACTCGAAGGAGGATCGCTGAAGTAGTAGACATATCCGGAACAGTAACAGACCCCAAAATTTGATCACGAGTGGCAGAGTACTCCTGGGGTAGGCCATATAGTGCAAGAAGCATGAAGAAGGTGTTGCGTTGATCCAACTCCTTCTTATGTTCAACTGGATTACTTGCAGCAGGAGGGAGTAGCTCATTAAAGTCATGAAGTGCACTATGAACGGTGCCAAGATATGCAGAAATAGAGCCATCAAGTGACTTCGGAGTAATGATGTTCAACAAGCAGTGACAAACTCCATAGATACGTTGACCACGTAGCCAAAGTTTGATGTCGGCAGCCCAACTATCATAATTTGATCCATGCAGTTTTTCAACTGAGAGAGGAGAAGTGATGTAGTTGGTGAAGATACTTCTGGTTTCAGACTGAGATGCCATGGTCAACAAAGGTTGTCAGAAAATTCGTCGGAACTGGGAAAATAGGGGTTGTTTGAACTGGAAGTCGTATATCCATAACTCGAAACTGAAAACTGATGGCAAATATGGAAGCAGGAGGCCGAGGCGAGCGCTGTGGCAGAAGAAGCACCGTGAACGGCTGCCGGACGCGCCGTCACGCGCGGTGGCAAGGGGCGGCGCGTGTTGGCACGTAAGACAGATTCTGGAGGCGCGACAGAAGGGTTTGGCCGATCTGGGGTGTTCAGCGCTGATGGAGTGGTCGTTCGTCAAAAAATCTCGTCAGAAACAGTGACGGCAGCAACGACAGCGACGGTAAAGCGTGAACGGCTGAACAAAAATTGAGGAATCAGCGGTTCAACGGCAGAGGGGGGGAAACCGGAGTTGAGAACACGATTTGCCGGAAAAAAAAATATTCACCGGAGACAGTGGGTCGACCGGGTAGTTGACGATTAAGGTTTGTCTCTCAGTTGGCTCTAGATACCATGTTAAATATAAAGAGTATTGAGAGACATATATGGAATAACCCGTGTGTTTCAACTACACAGCGGAGACTCTTTATATAGACACAGGGTATTAAATAACCCTAATTTATAGTAATGCTAACGGGCCAGAATACGTATACTTACAGCCTATATATATTATTTACATTCTAATATAATATTTAACAAAAATAAATATTAAAAGTTTAAAAATATTATTCAATTTCAAAATGATGTGATTTAATCCAAATGATGAAAGTTGGTGGAAAAAGTAGGCATGACAACGGAATAAGCGCAAACATATTTTGCTTATCTCATCCCCACACCCGACTAGTCAGAGAAATCTACACCCATCATCATTTTTATCGGATATGAAATTTAAGTCTCTATCTCTGTTTGTGACGGGGTTTGGGTTTTCCCGCTTGCACCCACACCATTCATATATAAAAAATGATAAATTTAAAAGTCATAATTATTATAATTATAGATAGGATAACGGATATGATACATTTATCATATTTCACCCTAATCCTTGGTTTGATGCATCAGATATGATGCGGTAATCAAATTTTTTAAACATATCATGTTTCAGTCTTGTTTTCTAATCCTGAATTTAATGTGGGTTAAAATAATTTGTTTCCAACCTGACAAACATTAATAAATATTTTCTCATTTTTGTCCTTTCCTACTCATGTTTCTCCACTCTCAACTTGTCGTCTCCAACTCCCGCTCCCTCTCCACTCTCAATTCATTCCACAAAAGTCCTCGTAACTATCTAATATCTATCCTACGCAAAAAAAAAAAAGCTATCTAATATCTTTGACTAATAACAGGGACACTGAGAGTACTTATTTCCCACAAAACCAAAGCCCACAATGTTGACATCTGATGACACTTCATCATATGCATTTTTTTTTATTGTTTTTAGTCTTATTTATCTTTTACTCATTAATTAATTTAAGGATTTATTTGATATATTTTGTTAATTTTACTTCTTCGATTTAATGAAATGTTTATGTTCTTATTTCCTTGATTAAGTAGCGATTTTTCGAAGTTTTGCGTTGTTACTTTGTTTTAGTGCAGTGCTGAATTTTGGTGAGAAATCAACATGACCTATGTGAAGTACTTCAGTCATATTTGGAGTTGTAGATATCCAATTGGAGTCAACCTAAGTGCAAATGAAAGCTAAGATCCATAGCAACAATGTTTATGAAGACACTGGAACCAAATTCAGATTCTAAAGAGGTGAAAAATGCAGAAAATGTCAACCATAAGAAGCTGCGCGTCTGAAGCGCAACAGTTGCGTCTGAGGCGCATTTTCAGCATGTTGCCATTGCCAGGACTCGCTTGCAGCGCAAAAGCTGCGCCTGAGGCGCAATTCCAGACCAATGACACTGTTCAGGTGCACCCGAAGCGCCAATCTTGCGCCTGGGACGCGCGACGCGAATCAACGTTCATTAAAATGCATAATTTTTACTTTCTAGACATCTTTTTGACTATTAGGAAGTGGGGAGACTAGTGCCCTAGCATAGAAACTCAAAGATGACCGTTTCTAACACCATTAGAGCAGTTTATCAAGAATCATTCATGAATCTTTCTAGTAATTCTTCTCTAATCTCTAGCTTTTCTATCTCTGTCATTAGTAACTGAACCCTATTTGTTAGGGATGAGTGTAACCAAATGAACCCTTATTTTTCTAATTTGATTTCTAGTTATATGAATGAGTTTATTGAATTATTTTTCTCATCTATGTTCTTAATGCTTTTTATTGCTTGATCAACATTAAAATGTTCTACGATTTGTATTTTGAAACGAAATTGGACTTTACGAATGCTTGAGATGATAAATTCATGAATTTGTAGTCTATAGATAGATACAGGTCATGAAACCAATTAAATTAATTGTAAAGGCAATGGTTTAACAAAAGAATTCTTGTACGATAATGCTTAATTATAATCTTAAATCTACTAAGAAATTATGGGTTACTTTGGAATTAAAGGTTCTGTCACTAAGACATTAGGGCAAGAATAATAAAGAGAACTCGCTAATAATTCAATAAAGGAATTCAATAACTAGGATCAAATTAGATACCAAAGTTGGATTTGATGTGAAACTCATCCCTGACATTTTTCTCATTATAAAGGATCAATTTTATTACCATTGTTAATTTTAAATATTATTTCAATTAATTTGAGAACCTTTTGTTCAATTGTAGTAATTAAATATAATTCAATAGTAAAACGCAATCCTTGAGTTCGACATTCGGTACTACCATTTTAGTATTACTTGCAACGATTCAGTACATTTGCTGAAACGCTATCAACTTTTTTGGCGCTGTTGCTGGAGATTGTCAACATACAATAGGCTATCCTGCAATTGTCAATATTCTAAAACAAACAAACAACCTGGTAAAAGATAATGGAGATTTACATACAATAGGTGAATGAAATTACTATTCACCCAGATATGATTAATGAAACTAACTACATATTCATTAATGAGTTATACAATAAACTAAATCAATAAAACAAATTCGAGAAAAATACATGACTTCGCAGTTAATCAAGCAAATTTCATGCTTTAATTCAATTAGTGCCAAAAATAGAAAATGTTTCACTGTGTGTTTGACTTCAGTTTGAAAAGACTCATAACATCAACTCTAAGCTTATAAAGTGATAATTAAGAAGAAAAACAATTGTCCTAACCTGACTTGCTCGGTACCACACACAAAACTCATGTAGTCTACAAAGCTATCCCAAATTTTTGTTTGGAAACACTAAAACCAAACATACACTTAGTTGCCACAAAAGGTTACTTTATTGTGTAAATTTTACACTACTAAAATAGATCATCACTCACTCCCACCACAAATTCAATCTGAAGATATGCATTTTGCAACCAAATCTGTGTTTTCTAAGGTGAAGCTTTTATCTTGAGCTCTAGACACAAGCTCCCTCTCCACCTCTCTCGTTTTTCGGTTATTTATGTAGCTGCTGGTTATGTGTAGCATATATTTCTATATACCATCGTTACTATTAGGTCACCATCGAACAATCACAACCAACGCCACTAATGAAGCTTTGGTCACACACACCAAAAGTTTGTTATTGCCATTTGCTTGATAGTATAATAGTGTAGGGGTGGACATAATATTCGGACCCGCCCGAACCCGACCGACCCAATAAAAAATTTAAATTTGTAGACGGGTTTTTTTGGGTTGATGGGTTGAGCGGGTGAAAAATAAGGATTAATATGGGTTTATAGGTCGGGTTCGATTGAGTAATTTAAATCCGAACTCGACCGAATTATATTATTATTTTTATATTATATATTAATATTATTAATTTTATATTATATATTAATCTATAAAATTAAAATACATAGTAGCATAACACTATTTATCACAAAAACACAAAGCCACAAGGCAAATATTTAAAAAAAAAACGGCCAATAACACATAACCAGTAGCCCAACCCAATTAAAATAAAAGCAAAAAAAGGCTGAATAATTTAGAGAAAAAAAAAGCAAAAAAACCCAATTAAGTCCAACCCGTTTTTACCCACCCATACATAACCGACACTCGATCTACTCGAACCCGACGTACCCGATTTAAAAAATAGACGAAATTAGGCCAATAAATCATACCCGTGAATTGGACTGATTTCACAATTTTGACGAGAAACCGTCCATACCCGTCTGATGTCCACCCCTATAATAGGGTACTAACGTGCTAACGTGCAATGTCACATGTGTATTGCCATTTGCGATTTGTTTGGTTATTGCCACACGTGTATAATAGTATACTAACGTACAAAGTCTATACACACCAAAAGTTTTTTATTTTGTTTTTTTAGGCAATATGTATTTTTTTGTGATGATGAGAACAACATTTTTTTTATGCGACAACACATAGCTTTAATATTCTTACTTGATTTTTATTTTTATTAAATATTCTTACTTTATTTTTTTATTAAAAAATAATTATAATAATTAAAACAAAAGCTGAAAATGAGAATGATAACTTTTAATATCATATAAAATGCTCTCTTGAATACTCTGTTATTACGTTTGGTATTTTCATAGTTAGTTTTATTAGCTTTATTTAGATCAATTTTGTGATTCACTTTTAGATAAAGTTGGTTGGTATAATTTTAGATGTCTTAGAATTATCTGTCATCAGTTGGCTACTATTAATTGATTTGCCAATTTCTGTTTTGTAATTGATACGGCAATAATGTTGATATGTGAAGTTCCTCTGTTGTGGTTTGTAATTTTTGTATGTTTAGATTTGTTCCCTTAATTTGAACTCTTAATGATCTAAGCGCAACACATTGTCCTACACATAGTGTCTTTGATTTGTTCCATTTACTTTCACAAAGTTGTTGAACTTCCTTCGGGCAAAAAGATTTCCAAAAACATAGCCGACATGATTTAAAATGCTCTATTGAATTTGTATCTCATTTTCACAAACATTAAAACAGTAATCCAAACCACGAAAATGATAACAGATGCATTTAAAGTTGTTGTTCTGTAATGAAGTTATTAACCTCCGATGCTACCTTTTGGTTCAGGTGTTTGATGGCTTATTTTATTGGATAATCTATATTGTTGTGCTATTTGCTAATATATTATAATGGTTTTAGGCAGTTATATAGAGAGTAGAAAGTATGCGTAGATAATATAGCAAGAATCTAAGTGACAAAAGAGTAGGTTTTGTAGTAGACCTTGATTCCCTAGCAGTAAGTATGACAAAGTGAAAAACTTCAACTACCAAGGGTTAAATAGTTAAAAATATAGCCATCATTGTGTTATTATTTATATAAAGGATAGGATTTGAGTTTGAGCATTGTCACCTTGAGGATATAGTATACATTGCAAATAGTTAGTTATTTTGATGAAATTATATATGAGATAAGAAATCTATGTCAAATTCTTTTGACATAGATGTTTCAAAGCATTGTCAAATTAACTTTTTTATGTAGAAATATGATTCTTAAAATGTGATTACGATTATTTTACCACTGAATATTTTTTCAGAAGTAGTTATGGATCACAGTTGGATGAATGTTAATCGTTTGAGTGAAGAGTATGAAAAGGGAGTTGAGGAGTTTTTACAATTAGCTTTTAAAAAACTTTCTGAAAGTAAATGAATATGTTATTGTCCTTGTGTTATTTGTTTGAATGAAAATACATTACATTTTGAGGAAATACGAAGTCATCTTATTTGTTCTGTGATTGACCTGAATTATAAAGGATGGCTTAAATTCTCGTCTAGATATGATTGAGATGGATATACGACAACAATTAGCTCCACAATCAGCAAGTAAACGAACATATTTGCCTCCTGCTAGTCATACATTGTCAAAAAAGGAGAAGATATGCTTTTCTGAGTGTTTACAGGGAATAAAAGTGCCACATGACCACTCCTCAAATGTCAAGAGTCTTGTCTTAATGAAAGATTTAAAATTAGTTGGCTTAAAGTCTCATGATTGCCACGTATTGATGCAACAACTACTACCAGTGACTTTAAGTGGCATATTGCCTAAAAAAGTAAGAGAGGTCTTCGCTGGATTGTGTTTATTCTTCAGCGCTATTTGCAGCAAAGTCATTGATCCTAAAAAATTAAATGAGTTGTAAAATGAAGGTGTTATTATCTTGTGCCAACTAGAGATGTATTTTCCTCCTTCTTTTTTTGACATCATGGTTCATTTAATTATTCATTTAGCTAGAGGGATTAAATTATATGGTCCTGTTTATTTGAGGTGGATGTATCCATTCGAGTGTTATATGAATATTTTAAAAGGATATGTGAAGAATCAATAGTGTCCTGAAACATCTATTGTTGAAAGGTACATAGCAGAAGAAGCTACTGAGTTTTGTTTTGACTATATACTGAAAGAAAAATCCATAGGAATTCCTAGATCTCGTCACGAGGAAACATGTGTGGATAATGGTATACGAGGCTTAAAACTTAAGAGCATGGGATGGGAGGAAGTACTTCAAGCATATTTATATATATTGAATAACACTAATGAGGTTCCACCTTGCCTTTCTACTCATAAAAGCATTGTGAAGAAAAAATGTCCTAGAATGAATGAAAAATGGTTGTTGAATGAGGATAACAAGGCTTTCTTTAAGTGGTTTAAAGAACCATTTTAACTAATAATGCAACTTCTGATACATTAAAATGGCTAGCAAACGGGTCTCACTTTGATGTCATAACTTGGACTAGCTACAATATTAATAATTTTACATTATACACAAAAAGTCAGGATCAAAATAGTACCATGCAAAATAGTGGGGTTATAGTTGTAGTTGAGTCCATGCATTTCTCTAGTTCAAAAGATAAAAACCCTGTTACATCATCTATACCTTATTGAGACCATTGAAGAGATTTGGGATGTCGATTTCATAAAATTTAAAGTGTCTCTTTCTAAATGTAAATGGATTGACATCAATAGTGGTGTTAAAATTGATGAATTTGGTTTTACGTTGGTGGACCTTGAAAAGGTAGCGTATAAAGATGAGCCTTTTATTATAGCATCCCAAGCAAATCAAGTGTGTTATGTTAGTGATCCTTCTAACAAAAAGTGGTCAGTGGTTCTCCAAGGTAAAAGTTTTCATGGACCAAATAAAAGTCTAGATTCAACGCTAGATATTTCTGAGACTCCTCCATTCTCACAACGAATTCTTACTTTCATTGAAAAAACTACAATCAACGATGAGTACGCCACTCGTGATGATCATCAAGAAGGGATATGGGATTCAAACATAAGACTCGTAAGAAATAAAACGGTAATAATGATAATTTATCTTAATAAATTTCACATTATCAATAATATTTACTTTGATGATTTATAGTTTTTACCAATATATGACATGATTGCTTATAATTAATTTTTTTCCATTATTTTGAAATACTATTGACCATCATTATTCTTTTTTAAAAAGGACACATGAATAATTCGTCAGCTCATTCACAAAGTGTGGAGGGTATTTAGTCTACACAGAGAAAGGGTAGGTGTGGTACACGTATGGCAAAGTTGAAACGTAAATATATGATAAATAAGAAGTTATCAATTGATTTAGATCCATTGACTGGATTACCTTATGAGATAAATAGGAAAAAATTTAAGGGTCATGTTGCTTCCCTTGCTCCAAGTTTTGTCAGTATTTTTGGTGGATAATTGGGACGACGTAGATAGTGACTTGAAAAATCTGATATGGGAAGCTATTAAGGTACTTGTAGTTTTCTGAATATGTTAGTATATATATGATTTCATAAATATATTTTAATGTCATACACTAACTCGTCCATTTGTTTTGTAATGTAGATGAAATGGGATGTTCCTGATTCTAAATTTTTGAAAAATAAGTGGATTCCATATGCTGGTGAACATTGGAGGGCATTTAAAACTAGTCTAGCATCTAGATATTTAAATGGTGGGGATTTGAGTCACAAGTCTCCTCTTGAGGCATATACTTATATTGATAAAGACATATGGAAGACGTTTGTTCAGAAGCGATATGATCTTTCCTTTATGGTTAGCTATATTTATAATTTAGTTTCTCTTAATAATTTATTTATAGTATTACATTTAGTTGGTGTATTATTTATAATAGGAGAAATGAAAGAAGACATAAATGATTCAGTCTCATAATAAATACCCCCACCTAATGTCTCGTGGGGGATATGAGTTGCTTACTGAAAGATTGATGAATGAAAAATAAAACAAAGACAAGAATCATCTGAAAATTCAATAGTTGCACCTCCATCTCCCCCATCACGCCATGAAATGTGGAAGAGAGGCCGACAAAGGCCATCGAAAGATTACTCATCAGAAGACGCTCGTGTCATTGTAGAAAAAAATGTAAGTAATTGTGTAACATAAAATTAATTATTTTTCATTTCCATATAACAATCTTAATCAATTATTGATTTAAACTAATAGTCATTGGTGATTTGTTCTTGCAAATGATTGGTTGTTGGAATTTAAGTGTGAGTAATTAATTCTATATTGATTATATATGAGTTAAATGAATGATATATAGTGGTTATGTAGGAGTGTAGAAGGTTTCATCCTCTTCACTAATGTTCGTAACAGTTTTAGTCACATTCATGGTTCCTTTCCCGTTGAAGTTGGACATTGCTATAGAATAGTAGTTGATGTTGGAAATATGATCATTAATTGAATCCTTGGGCCAACTGAAACTATTTGGAATAGTTTTGGAGATAACCTTAATTGTGTTTATATTGAATCCGAGGTAACACAAGTAGTTCAAGTAATCAATGGTGCTTGTTTCATAAACTAGTCCTAGTTTAAGTGGTTCAGATGATGTTATTTCCCCTACTCCATAGTCATAAGGTGTTGCAAGAGACCCTGAATATGTGGTAATTGGAACATTCATGTTGTTAATTTGATTTGCTGCATTTAGAAAAAATCTGTCACTAGGTGTTATTTTTTCATTCCTTTATTTATAATATCATGTAGAATAAATACAAAAATGTTAATTGATATGATTTGATAATTCATTTCATAATATGATTCTAATTCAAAAACTAGTACTTAACAACTAGCAAAGTAGAATTCCAAATTTGCACAAATTTTTGGCAACTATATCAGTTGGGATTCCAAAGATTAAGTTGCTAGCAATTAGATACCTATCATATCCCAAATTTAGAACCATTATGCTCTCTCACATTCTAGTGTAAATCATTAATAAGAAACAACTTTCAACAATTTATATTTCCCATATTAGACTTCAAAATATTATGTTCAAAGAGCTTTCCTTTTTATTGACAGTGTTTATACTTACAATAGTGGGGATACCTTTCATATTTCTTCGCGCACATCAATATTATTCAAAAACACAAAGACATTCTAAATAAACCTCTATCTATTCATAGTTTCAAATAACCCCAACAATTTATATAAAAATTGAAGACAATAACAATATAACAAGCAAATAAAATCAGGCTTACAGTCTTATACAATACCAAAACATAATATCCCAGCAAGCTAAGTACATACCATACAGTGCATACCTCTGTGTTTAAAATTGTCTATAAAAGTTACTACAAATTTAACATAGAATTTATTCCTTAACATCTAATGGGTGGGCTCACTCCCCAAGAGGAACCCACCAATTTTATTAATATTATTATTATTATTATTATTATTGAAATAAAAAGAAAAAGAAAAAAAAGATTTAGCGGGTTTGGTCCACTTGAAGGTAATAAAATAGATTTAGAAATCTCTAAGAATATACACATAGAAATAAACACAACGGAAGAAGAATGGTTGCCAGAGAAGAAAAATAAGGGTTTGGTTCCAGTGGTGGTAACAAGTGTGTAGCAAACTTGCTCCGTTTGATCTACAAATTTAGTATGTTATTCCTACCACTGAGTTTGTTACTTTAATATATAATTTGAGTAGTTTTATCTTCTCTGAGAGTTACTTTGGCATACCCACTTTAGTGGAAGGTTGTTATAGGGTTGTTATTGTTGATTGATATTCCCTATTGTTATTAGGAAGACTCTTGGTGTACCCGTTAATTATTATAGTGGAAGTTTTTTACTGGACTAGGTCCCGTGGTTTTTATTCTCTCAATTTGAGGGAAGTTTTCCACGTTAAAATTGTGTTTGTCTCATATTTAATTTTCTGCCAATTATTATTGCTCTTGGAATTGTATTTTCTGTTTGGCCATTTATCTGCACAGGTGGAAAAAAAAATATTCCGCATTATTGAGATAGTTATCACTAATTATCTCTGGTTTTTCCCAACAAAGTGGTATCTAGAGCTCGGTTATTTGATTTGTGCATTTAAATGGAGGAGGAAAATAAAGGTCCCAATATGATTAAACTCAACTCTTCTAATTACTCACTTTGGAAGACTCTCATGGAAGACATGTTATACAGTAAAGATTTGTATGATCCTATTGAGGGTAACACTGCTAAACCCGCAAATAAATCTGACGCTGACTGGAAGAAGATGAATAGAAAGGCAGTGGCGTTGATCAGGCCGTGGTTGGATCTTAATGTATATCCACATGTTGAAACTGAAATAGATGCTAACAAGATGTGGGAAAAATTAAAAGAGTTGTATGAACGAAAGAATATGCAAAATAAAGCATTCGTAATTCGGAAGCTGGTGAATATGAAATATAAAGATGGGGATTCAATGGCAAAGCATATGAGTATTTTTCAGAATACAGTGAATCAGTTGACAACCGAAGAAATTAAATTAGATGATGAGTTGCAAGCGTTGTTATTGTTGAGTTCCTTGTCTGATAATTGGGAAATCCTTGTTGTGACATTGACCAATTCAGCTCCAAGTGGAAAATTGAAAATGTCAACAGGTAAAGAGAGCATGTTGAATGAAGAAGCTCGAAGAAAGGAACGTGATTTAGCTGGTTCTTCCTCAAAGTCAGAAGCACTAGTTACAGAGTCACGGGGAAGAAGTCAATCTAGAAACTTCCATAGACGTGACAACTCTGAAAGTCGTAGCAAGTCAAGAAGCAAGTCAATGAGTAGAAAAGAAGTGATATGCTATCATTGTGGCAAAGCGGGTCACATAAAAAGAAATTGCAGGTTCCTTAAGAGAGATCAATCAAGGGAAAGAGATGAAGACAAAGAGAAGAAAAATGATAAAGATACAACAGCAATTGCATCTATTAATAATGTCTACATTGTTTGTGATGATAATTCCATAAACCTTGCATGTTAGGATTCAACTTGGATTATTGATTCGGGTACCTCATATCATGTTACTCCTAGGCGTGATTTCTTCTCATCTTACAGTGCTGGTGATTTTGGCATGGTAAAAATGGGAGATGAAGGAGTATGTAAAGTTATCGATATGGGAGATGTTTGGGTTGAAACTGGGATTGGTTGCAAGCTTCAATTGAAGAATGTTAGACATGTTCCTGATATTCGTCTCAATTTGATTTCGGTGAAAGCCTTGGATATTGATGGTTATCACACTTTCTTTGGTGGTGGTGGTATATGTAAAATCACTAAAGGGTGCCTACAAAGCTATGCAAGGAAGAAGTGAATGCAATTGAAGATGCATCTTCTGATTTATGGCATATGCGGCTTGGTCACTTGAGTGAGAAATGACTCAACATACTTGCGAAGAAAAGTTTTCTTCCTGTGAAAGGTACGTCTCTAAAAACTTGCACTCATTGTTTTGCTGGAAAACAACATAGAGTATCTTTTCATAACACTAGTCCTCATAGGAGGCAAAATATTCTTGATTTAGTTCATACTGATGTTTGTATGATGGATAGTAAATCTCTTGGTGGTGCATCATATTTTGTTACTTTTATTGATGATCACTCTAGAAAAGTGTGGGCTTTTCCTTTGAAATCTAAAGACCAGGTATTTGGAGTCTTCAAACACTTTCATGCAAGTGTTGAAAGAGAAAAAGGAAGAAAATTGAAATGTGTTCGATCAGATAATGGTGGTGAATACAGAGGTCATTTTGAAGAGTATTGTAGAGAACATGGAATCAGGTTTGAGAAAACAGTTCCAAAGACACCTCAACATAATGGTGTTGCAGAGAGAATGAATCGTACGATTAATGAAAGAATCAGATGTATGCTTTCTCATGCAAAATTATCGAAATCCTTTTGGGGTGAAGCAATGAAAACTACAGTGGATTTGATCAATCTTTCTCCTTCTATTCCACTTGATGGTGATGTTCCAAATAGAGTGTGGACAGGGAAAGATATCTCTTACCGTCATTTGAGAGTTTTCGGTTGTAGATGTTTTGTTCACGTTCCAAGAGATGAGAGGTCTAAGCTTGATAGTAAATCCAAACAGTGTATATTCGTCGGTTATGGTGATGAAGAATTTGGTTATAGATTGTGGGATCTGGTTGACAAGAAAATTATTTGAAGTCGAGATGTGATATTTCTTGAAGACCAGATTGTTGAAGATTTTGATAAATCTTTAAAATAGAAACCAAATCTCATAAGTTACATTGATGTTGCGCCTAAGCCTCCTACGAAAACTCTTGTTGATGGGGGAGATATACAGGTAGATGATGAGAATGTAAATGATGATCATGTGCCTCACCATGATGAGCAGGTTCCAATTGAGCCACCAGTCGAGTTTGATTTGAGAAGATCTACTAGAGAACGTCAACCTTCTCAAAGATATCCTCCACACGAGTAAGTGACGATCATTGATAGTGGAGAGCCAAAGTACTATCAAGAAGCTATTACAAATGCTGATAAAGAAAAGTGGTTGAAGGCCATGCAAGAAGAGATGAATTCCTTGCATGAGAATCACACATTTGATTTGGTAAAGTTACCTAATGGTAGAAAAACACTCAAGAACAAATGGGTATACAAGATAAAGACAGAAGAGAATAATTCTCAACCAAGATACAAAGCAAGATTGGTTGTGAAAGGTTTTAATCAGAGAAAAGGTATTGCCTTTGATGAAACTTTTTCACCTATGGTGAAAATGTCCTCTATCCGAGTTGTGCTTGGGTTAGCAGCTAGTTTGAACCTAGAAGTTGAACAACTTGATGTGAAAACTGCATCCCTTCATGGTGATTTGGAGGAAGAGATCTATATGGAGCAACCAAAGGGTTTCGAAGTCAAAGGTAAAGAGCAACTTGTGTGTAAATTGAAGAAAATCGTGTATGGGCTCAAGCAAGCACATCGACAATGGTACAAGAAATTTGATTCTTTCATGGAGAAACATGGGTATGGTAAAACTACTTCTGACGATTGTGTGTTTATCCAGAAATTCTCTGATGGTGATTATATTATTCTCTTGTTATATGTGGATGACATGTTGACTGTTTGACATGATACTAAGAAGATTCAGTCTTTAAAGAAAGATTTGAACAAGTCCTTTGCAAAGAAAGACTTGGGTCCTGCAAATCAAATTTCGGGCATGAGAATTACTCGTGACAGGAAGAATAATAAATTATGGTTATCTCAACACAACTATATTGAGAAGGTGTTAGAGAGATTTAACATGAGCAATTGCAAACCTGTTAGTACTCCACTTGCTACTCATTTTAAATTGAATTCTGATAGATGAAGAAGGTTCCTTATGCATCCGCAGTTGGTAGTTTGATGTATGCTATGGTATGCACAGGGCCAGATATTGCTCATGCAGTTAGAGTTGTTAGTCGATTTCTCTCTAATCTTGGTAAAGATCATTGGCAAGCAGTGAAGTGGATTCTCAGATACCTTAGGGGCACTTCCAAAGTATGTTTATGCTATGGAGGTGGTGAACCTGTGTTGGATGGCTACACAGATGCATATATGACAGGTGATCTTGATTCTAGAAAATCTACTTCTGGTTATATGATGACTTTTGCAGGGGGAGCTGTGTCTTGGCAATCAAGACTACAAAAGTGTGTTGCTTTATCTACTACTGAAGCTGAGTACATTACAGCAACTGAAGCTTCCAAAGAACTCTTGTGGATGAAGAAATTCCTACATGAGTTAGGCCTCAAGCAAGACAAGTTTGTGTTATTTTGTGACAGTTAGAGTGCGATTCATCTCAGCAAGAATCCGACTTTTCATGCAAAGTCGAAGCATATTGAAGTGCGGTATCATTTGATACGAGATGCACTAGAAATGAAGTCATTTTTAATTGAGAAGATTCATACTGATGAGAATGGTTCAGATATGATGACAAAGACTTTGCATGTGTCGAAGATGATATGTTGCAGAAAGAAAGTTGGCATGGTTGAGCAGTACCTTCCCACTTGAGTCGTGACGGGGAGATTTGTTGGGTGGGCTCACTCCCTAAGTGGAACCCACCAATTTTATTAATATTATTATTATTATTATTATTGAAATAAAAAGAAAAAGAAAAAAAAAGATTTAGTGAGTTTGGTCCACTTGAAGGTAATAAAAGGGATTTAGAAATCCCTAAGAATATACACACAGAAATAAACAAACAACGGAAGAAGAACGGTTGCCAGAGAAGAAAAATAAGGGTTTGGTTCCAGTGGTGGTAACAGGTGTGCAGCAAACTTGCTCCGTTTGATCTACAAATTTAGTATGTTATTCCTACCACTGAGTTTGTTACTTTAATATATAATTTGAGTAGTTTTATCTTCTCTGAGAGTTACTTTGGCATACCCACTTTAGTGGAAGGTTGTTATAAAGTTGTTATAGGGTTGTTATTGTTGATTGATATTCCCTATTGTTATTAGGAAGACTCTTGGTGTACCCATTAATTATTATAGTGGAAGTTTTTTACTGGACTAGGTCCCGTGGTTTTTATTCTCTCAATTTGAGGGAAGTTTTCCACGTTAAAATTGTGTTTGTCTCATATTTAATTTTCTGCCAATTATTATTGCTCTTGGAATTGTATTTTCTGTTTGACCATTTATCTGCACAGGTGGGGAAAAAAAATATTCCGCATTATTGAGATAATTATCGCTAATTATCTCTGGTTTTTCCCAACAACATCAAATAATGGTAATCTACTACGGCAAAGTAAATAAGCTCTAGCAGAAATGTGAGAGAGCAGGTGTTATTTTCCAATTTATTATGCTTGTGGAAATTTTACTTATTACTTGATATGCTTCATTGAGTTGGATCATAATTGTGTTAGTTGTGATTTCAATCTAATTATTTAAGTCATTTCTGATTTACGTTTGTCCCTGTTAATTAGAAATAATTGTCAGTAAATGTTCTTTCATTTGATAGTGTTTGAACAAACGTCTCAAGGAACCTTTGTTCCACATAGATGCACATATATCTTGACAAAGGCCATTGAGAAACCTGAGCACCTTGATCATGTTCGTGCTGTTGGTCGAGGTGTGGGGATTCGACAATACTTTGGATCACGTTCCCATTATGCATCCACCCTACTAGCTTTTAGTAGCCACCAAACAAATGAGCTTACTAATGTGATTAAAAATAAAGTATTGCAGAATCTATCACAACAAAACCCAAATTTGTTCATGAAGGTAAGTTGTTATGTTGAACTACCTATACCAAAGGATGAGGACAATGATATTCCAGAACCGTGTAAATTGTATGTTGATAATAATGATTATGTAGTGTCATTTGCCGATGCAAACAATTTGGGGCCCACCTTACACAATCAGTTGTTAGATAATGATATGGCTAAGGTGGTGGTTACCAAGGTTTTAGATGCAAATGTTCAAGTACCTATACCCACTGATGAGGTGACAACAGTTGGTCATGCTTCAAATACTTTCATTTAATGGCCAAACAGACTTTTACAGCTTGTTTATGATAAGGTATTCCTTACATATGTCTTTTTCTAGTTACACTTGAAATATTTTAAAATGACTAATAATTTATCTTTAATTATTTAGGAGGCTGACATATTTATGAAAGTTGACGTTCCACTTAGAAAATCTAAATCTCAACTAGATTGTATTCAACAATTGTTGTTAAAGTCGATGAATATATCATTGTCTATAGAGCTAAAATTGGAACATGAGACAAGTAAAGTGTTTGTTCTTGGATAAAGCGATATAGTGGAGTTGTGTATCAGTAATTGAGAGTTGTGCATCACTATTATACAAGTATGATTGACGTAAGTACATTTAATTTGTAAAATTAGTCAAAAAATTAAGTTCATTTATAACAAATAGTTATTTTAATTTATTTATTTCAATATCTTAGATATATGCATCGCCTTTGTATTGACTCGGGCAAGAGTGGTGTGTGTGAATTCATTGATCCATGTTTCATTCAGAGTGAATATAATTTATATTGGGGCTCAAAAATACATACAAAATAACTTGCAACATGATCAAAAAGAGTGTTATCTATTACCTTATCTCAACAAGTAAGTAAAATTTTATTATAATTTATCCATTATAAGTTTATAACATAAATGTACTTAACACTTTTAACTTTTTGTACAATGTAGTTGTAATTAGTAATTGCTCGTTATTTGTCCTATGAAGAATACTACAGTCTTCCTATGTTCGTTGGGATGGAAACCAAATAAAAATATCATGCACATCGTTGATTTGTAAGTGTTTATTGTATTTCACGTATACGTATATCAAATGTACATTTAGATCTTTTTAGAAATAACTATGTTGGCCTCCTAGAAACCCAATTAAACATTGTTGTGTTGGCACAAAATGGAAATGCTAAGGCACATGCAAATGCACACAATTTTAGTTTTTAGATTATTTGCTTTTGTGAGAGATATATTTCAAACATGCTTGATGGCACAACATTATTGTATATCAACACTTTTTTAATAGGTTTATGGCTTTAAAGGTAATGAACAATATAATGATATAATTCATCTCTATGTGGTTTATCTGCTACAATAATTTGTTTTTCCTTTATTGATTTTATTTATCGGCGCTTTGTAGTTAGCTATAAGTCTATAACAATAGGAAAATGATACAAATTCAAAGAAATTAAATAAATTTTGCTAATGAGTGTTTATTAACTTTAATTGATAAATTTTACTTTTATTTGTTGACTAGTGTTTCTGGATGTCAAATAGGAAATTTGTTGTTGAGTGTAGCTTTCTTGTTTGGTAATTTCCTCCAAAGCTAAGGAAGCTCAAAAAGGGAAAAATCTTGTTAAAACCATTTCATGATTTGTAAGTGTCTAGTACAATTTTAATGAATAGTTTATTTTTGTAGAGCTTTGTGTGAATATAATAAGTTGTAAAGATTAAGAAAGAATAAATCCCACATGGATCATTTCCACATTAAGTTGTTTAGATTATATATAGAGAATTTCAATTATAATTTATATGTCTCTATCTATATAATATTTACTCACTATAATTTACATATATATTCAATTTTAGTGCCAAAGACAATCTAAAGGTTATGAGTGTGGCCACTATATTATGATACATATGTTGAATGTTGAACATTGTATCTAGTGGTCTTGTTGATTCATGGATGCATGTATGTGATAGATTTTTTTCAAAGTTAGTATTAATTAACTACTTATAATTTTTATTGGTCGCATGATTTAGATAATCTTGTTATTTCAATATTTATAATTCAGATATTTGGAGACTCAAAACTATTCGAAGATGATGAAATGATGAATGCTCAACAACATTGTGCAAACTTGATTCTTGAACTAATAGAAAATGTTTGAAGCACTTGTATCATTTTAGTATCTTTGGACTATTAATAGAAGATAATGTTTTTTTTAACAAGTAGTGAATATTATGTAGCTCTAAATTTGATAACTTTGATTTTGTAAAAAAATTATGACCCATTGTCATTGATTTTTAAATGTAAAGCTTCGTATGAAGTTTTGTGTTTTATGGTTGAATGAGAAATTCTAGTTAATAGGGTAACATGTGAAATTCTGATGATGCATATGTAAGGGGTGAAAGTTATGAAGAAAAAAAATTAAAAAGTTAACTATTTAAATCGATTGGCTCATCGATAAAATAAACAATTTTGAGTATGACTTGTTATATTGCTTTAAATTTAATCGATGTAATAAATCAATTTTGAATTTGACTTGTTATATTGGTTCAAATTTAACCGATCTAATAAATCATTTTTGAATTTGACTTGTTACATCTATCAATTTAGTTGATTTAATAATTAACTATTTATTACAATGCTTGATGTTAGATCAGACAAGAAACCAATCTAACAAGTACATAGGAACCGATCTAACAAGGTTTAATTGCACTAGCGTGCACATCAAACACATGACACAATAACTCTTTATCATGTCCATATTCTATCTTGTATTTATCATGCTCATTGTCCTATAATGTCTCTATCATATCATGTCCCTAAAACGAATCCTAAAAGTCTAAAAATATTATTCAATTTCAAAATGATGTGATTTAATCCAAAGGATGACAGATGGTGGAAAAGATAGGCATGACAATGAGGCATCCGCGAACATATTTCGCTTCTCTCATCCACGCACTCGACTAGTCGAGAAAACCTACATCCATCATCATTTTTATCTGATATAAAATTTAAGTCTCCATCTCTGTTCGCGACAGAGTTCGGGTTTTCCCGCTCACACCCGCACCATTCGTATATAAAAAATAATAAATTTAAAAATCATATTTATTATAAATAATACAGTAAAAAAATAATAATTATATAATAATAAAAGAAAGTAAATACGAAAATCATTTTTTTAAATGAAAGAAGATTATAATTTTTAATATTTTGAATATATACGTTTATGTAAAATTTAAAAATTAAAATAATATTAGTAGTGAGGCAGGTTCGAATTCAAGTGTGGATATGAGATAGATATCAATACTCCAACCCCATCTATGCCTCCAAATTTTAATTTCTAAAAAAATCCACACACAATCAAAGTGAATGTCATTCATAGGAAAAGGTAGTTTATAATATTTAAAATTAAATTAAAAGTTGATTACATTCGTTGGTATTCAAAGTTAAAATAAAGTTGAAAAAAATTATCTATTAGAGAAATATAAAAGAAAATGATTAATTTAAAAGTTTAATTATTATGCACTAAATGTAAAGTTTTACATTGTCAATTTTTAATGTAATTATGATAAAAGTTAAATGATTATAATGATTCGACGATTGAAATTGAGTGACAAAATATAAATATTTACAATATACGTATATACAAATTAAATCGTTAGTTTAAATATAATGAAAACCCAACAAAGTGAAACCTATAAATGGAATGGGCCAACCCGCTAAAATATAGGGCTTTGACTTAATAATTTTAGTCCGATTTTTCAAGGCTTTTAAGCGCGTTCGAGTAAATTTGTTACTCATTCTGGTTAACTCGTATGGATATTGGGAAACCTGCTAACCGCATAACTAATTTTTTTTTTAAAATAATAAAATTGACCCGCTAAAAAAAGTCCAAAAGATAGACAACCAACTTAGTTGGTTATATATATTATCTTTAGTTGGTTATATATTTTTAATAATCAATTTATTTATTTTTCTAATTGGATGATCATTAACACTTTGAAAAATATGAATATTTTCTCAAGAAATTTAAAACACTTATTTTAAAGTCACATTAGAACTATATAGCACTTTATTTTAATATGGTTTGAGTTTGGATTATATTAGACAAATATAAATTCATTTGTGTTATGCTAGATATCTCTAATTTTTAGATAATTTGAACTTATTTTAATTTGTGTGTTGTTTTGAAATTTTGAATTGAGTTTGTGTTAATTGAAAAATCCAAATTTAATTTGTGTATAAAGAGTAAACTATAATTTTTTTTTAAAAATTGACATCGAAACAAATTCTTATGTTAAAATAGTCACAAAGAAATTAAAAATACAATGAGTAAAAAAAAATATAAAAATATGTTGGTTACCAGCTCAGCCCGCACGTCTGGGGTCGGGGTAATATTTTTTCAGCTCATATTATTGACTTTTGGTCCGGTCAAAAAAATCCGTAACCCATTGGAGTCGATCCTAAAGGGCCGTGTAGCCCATTTTAACAAGTCTAAATGGAAGGCTTAAAGTGAAGTTTACAAAACGAGTGCAGTTGAGTATAAAGGTGATATTGCTAAGTTGAGTGAAATAAATTGGTATAGGCACCACGAGTAAATGGCTATCATTTGATTGAACTAGCAAAACCCTTCTATTATTGTGGTTTTTAAAGAATAACTAGTAAGGAATCTATACAATATAATAAAGTAAGGATGATATTATGGCAAGTTTTACAAGTGTCACTTAAATAGTGTGTTTAGATAAATATAAAGTTTCTATTCATAGAAATAATTTAGCAAGAAAAAAATAAAATACATCCACTTTATCGTATAGTTCTTTTGAAAGAAAAAAATAAAACTTTCATTACATGACGGTTTAACAATTTTTTAAGGCATTGTCCTCTCTTAACTTATTTTTTTCTTATTCTTCTTTCATCATCCTCTGTTAAATGTCTCTCCTTAGAAATCTCCATTTACCGGCGTCTCCCTTGTAATTGTCATTGATATTATCTCATATATACACAATTCTCTTCTCATTTTGTTTTACACAAGATTTCTTATTCATGTTTGTGTTCTGCGATGTCTTAACAAAAAACCAAATTTGTTGCTTCAATTTCTCCAAAAGAGGAGTCATGAAATTTGGTTGTTAGAGTTGTGCGTGGTTTCTATCTGATCTGAACGTGATTGTGATGATTGCAACCCTTTTAAAAGGGGATTCATGGAAGTCGTTGATGACAATTGAGCCAATTCAAAAAAAATGTGAAAAATGTCAAAATTGAGAAGGAGTGAAAATCAAGTTTCATATAAACATAAGACTTTTGTTGTTTTAAATTAAACTATGGTAGCCCTTGTTTTTGTTGAACTTTCTTAGTTTTGCTATGTTAGATTCATACATGGAATTTCTATCAATGTTCATTTATGAATATTTGATGTTATGTTTGTTTGTATATAAATTTACTATTTTTTTTTCAATAGTTACATTTCAATTTTAGTAACCGTACATTTTATATTCTAAATTTATTATTAAATATCATGCAAATTCAAAAGATTAATGATGACTACAATTGCCAAAATCAATAATTTTGAAGTGTCCATGAAAGATTCATGAATGATTCATATTCAAAGATAAAAGATAATTATGATTTTTATGTGTATTGTAATTGTTTTTTTTTTTTTGTAATTGAAAAATTATTTATCTTTAATATTTAAGATACAACAAAAAATACTAGTATTTCATATAAGTTACATTTGTATTTAAGTGGTTTATTTTTCGTATATGCGATTGAATTGATGATAAATCCTAAACCATCTTCACTAATCACTCAATCTACTGAACAAAGTGAACCAAACATTAACACCACTCAAAATCCAAAACCAACCTCCAAAAAATCACTTAAGAACTTCCATCGAACCATCATAGAAAAAATACTCAAAAAACTACTTCCAAAATGCCAAATCAATCAACCACTAAACCTTAGAAGGAAAATCCAAAGAATTGGAATATTCTCCTCCCAAGTCCCAAGTCAAAAGAACCAAATCGGTCCCCATCCATAGTTAAGACTTAAAAGACCTTACTTTCCAAACAATTTGCTCCCAAAAAGCTCTTCATATCCAAACAACAAATTTCACTTCCCTTTCATCCTAAACTATAGGAGATGTTTAATGAAAAATAGGTTGAAAAATCCATTGGAGTTGGGAGATATTTCAACTTTGTTAGAGATTTCTAATTTCTACAACTCAAAGAAACCACTACCCGAAAGTTGTAAGAGATTTTTACTTCAAAGTTAAAATTTTTGAAATCAAAGCTCTCAAAAATCAAAGGTGGTGAGATTAGACTCACACCAAAAATCCTTGCAACTATTCTTGATACTTTGAATACTTAACAAAAATTTTTGAAGTTTTTAGTGAACTTTTTTTTTCCTAACTTCAAAAATTGTGTTTGGTTGATTTGAAACTTCTTCAAAGAATTTCAATGGCATTAGTCAATATTATAAAACGCGTAATTTATTTATAACAAGAATTAAGATGTATTATCTAATTATGTCTTATGTTGTTTATAATTTTGTTTGTTTACCGGTTTCATTGTTGTTTGTAAAATTGCTATAAGTATGTCTGACTTTTAAATTAATCTATGAAAAATTCTTCTAATGTTTTCTTAATTTTAAATGACTATGTGAATGCTTTGGTATTGTAGAAATATTATAAATGATTTTCTACTTTTTTTTTTGAAAACGGGCACGATATATTATTGTTTAAATTTTGACATGCTTCGAATGACACCAAAATTTAACTGGGAGTTTTATTTATTGACCAAAAATGAGAATTTAATCTCATTATATTTTTATAAGTTAAGGAACAAAAATTTTATTGGATAAAAATTTATTTGTAAAATTTTGAAAAGTTTTAATTTGTAGATTGATTATAAAAAATTTCAATTACTGGGAAATTTATGGTTTGATCAAAATGTAACTCCTTTAACAACGAACACGTAGATTGAACAAGATGATGTGACTTAAAGTCATAAATATTAAAGCAATTTCATGCACATGATAAGAATGATAAGAATGTTCTTGTTGGTAGTGGTGATCAAAATTTATGCGTTACAAAGAGGATCTTTGGTGGTTATGACAAAGATTAAAGGTGTGGTGTGAGAAAAATGAAAGATTAAAATTTTTAGGATTTAGATCCAGATATGAGAATATGTGATTTGAAGATGAAGAAATTTAGGTTGAAGATGAAGGTTGTTGAGTTTTTATTAAAAAACTTGGGGTTGAAGATGAAGATTATTGAATTTTTATTATTTAATTGGTTAATTAATTAGTTTTAAGTTTTTAATTAAATGAGTTAATAAAATGAATTTTAATTTTAAATATTAAATATTATCTAGTTAACAACAATCACACAATCACCATGTGCCACTTCATTCAAAATTAGTCATGTCACTAATTTTTTACTAAAAAAGATTCATAAAGGACTTTTTAAAACTTATTAGAGTTCGCAAAGGTATAAATCAAACAAAAAAAATTACATGGACTAAAATCAAAACGAAACATTTTGCAAGGACCAAAACCATATATTTTTACTAAAATAGATACAAAAGTGAGTGAAGTGATGCGATTATTATTAAGTGACATAAATGATGATTGTGATATTTTAGTATTAAACTTATGTGATTAATTTGTGGTTATAAATTTTCGGAGATTAACTTGAAATTGAGATAATAGATTAATCAAGGGAATAAGAAAAAATATTTTGGATTCCTATAAAAGTAATTCATGGTCATCATCTCATTGTCCCTTACTTTAATTTTTCAAACACATCTTTTCTCATTTCTCTACAAACTCAATTCATCTTCTTCAATTTGGAGCAACTTATAAGCCTCCAATCACAAAACCTCCAACAACAAAGTTGTTTCACTACTTGAGAAGATTGTAATCAGCAAAGGATCACTAGCTTAGGTAGTTATTTCTCTTCTCTTTTCTCTCAAATCCGTAATCATGCATATGTAAGGGGAATTTTTTTTAATTTTTTTTTATTTTATAATTTGAGCTTTAATCTTGCTTGTTTATCACTACTATGGTTGATATTAATGTTTAGGAAGTCAAATGAAATATTTTCAACTCTTTTTCTTTCAAAAATGAAAAATCTTAAGTAAAGGAGTAAAATGAAAATATTTTTTTTTTGTGTGCTAATATTGAAATTAGATGAGTTAGTAACTTGGATAACAAAAAATGAAACAAAGTTTCCAAATTTTTTAGCAGGACCAAATATGATGTGTCATAATGTGAAATTTAAATTTTTGTATATGTTTGAGTAATGTAATAAATTATTTTTAAATGAATGAGTTTGAACTGACAATATAAATTTTATTAGAGTGGTTTAAATTAGTAAAGTTAAGAATATTTTTGCAAGTGTTTTTGGTTATGTTTTTTCATTAATTAAAATGACAACTAGATGTTAATGTATTTGGAGACCAAAATGATGTATTTTAACAAAAAACTCAATGTTGTGAAATGAGGATTCCAAACTAAGTAAGTGATTGGTAAAAAATAAATTGATTAGTTACTTGGGTGATGTGACCTTCAAGTAAATTTTATAATTTTCTATGTTTATATAGTTAATTCTTTGAGTCTCAAAAATAAATCGAGATTGTTACGACCAAATTAGCGGTAGGGAGAACTTTGAAAATTTTATGTTTGTTGTGTTGAATTTTATAAGGAAAAGAGATAGAAACAAAAAGGTCATGACAAAAAAATTGGAATAAGTTTTGAAATAAAGTGGTAAACGATTTGTCATGGTTTATTTTAATTCAATAAGTATTTGAGTGTTAGAATTTTTATGAACTTTAAAGAAGTTAGAAAAAAGTTCTTATGCAATTTTTAATTCTGGTATAAATTAAAATTTGCAGTCGTGCAAAGTTTGAAAGTATATGAGTTGCTTTCCTTGATTATATAAGGTGTTTTAAACTATATTTGGATTTGAGAATTTTTTTGAAATACTTTGATGAGTAAAATAGGTTTTAACCGAGTTGTATATATACAGAAAGAAAGTTCAAAATTTTGTTTAAATGTTGGTTTTAAATTGATTTTGTGATTACAGTGTTAAAAGCTCTATCTATGTGGTTTTGGTGAAAACAAGGTTTCCATATTTATAGTTAGAACACAAAACTTTTAGTCTTTCATATTAAATTCTCAATTTTTATGAAGATATTTAACTTTTGAGAAACAAAGTTTCAAACTCTATGACTTTAAGAATAGTTTATATTAAAAAAAAAAAAATTAAGCTTTGTTTATCAAAAAGGTTTAAAAGATAAATATTTATTTTATGAACAAAGTTTTAATCTTAAATTTTGAACTTAAAAGTTTTGATTTCATATTAAAGATGTCAACTTTATTGTAAAATTTGAGTTTGAAGAAGTATTTAGGTGTTTTGAAAAATAATGATTGATTTTAATTTTGCATTTTGATATGTGGTTTTATTAGGAATGGAGATGTTAGTTGGAGACTTAAATAAAAATTGTGAAATTGGAAAATATTTTGTGTTGATGAGAAAATATGGTTTTTGTGTGAAAGTTTATATACAAAGCATAGTTGATAAAGATTAAGGTTTCAAAAATGTCAAATTGGAAAAATCACGCTTCTAAATAGTTAGAATCTTGGAGCTTTTAGTATTTTAGTTTTTTTTTTTTATAAGATTTCTTGATAGAAGCCTTCTACCGGTATTTCAAATATTGAAGTGTTGAAATTTGCAAAGTTGATTGGTGATTTAATCAAAATTTCAAACTATGTAAGTATGTTCGTCTTTGATTGATTTTGTTAAGAAGATATTTTTTCCTAAGTTGTTAAAGACAAAGATTTGAGTTGAACTTTTAATAAGGTTGAAAAATAATTTTGAGATTTTCAAAGTGTGGCATAAGTGTTATGAGTTTCGCTTTTTGCAAAGTACATAAGCCAAAGTATTTTTGATGTTAAGGAACCTGAAAGAAAGCCAAACCCTAATTGATTTGGATAGTGGTCCGATCGAACCTAGGGTTCATTTGGGGGTTATTTTAGAAATTTGTATTGATTGAGTGAATTGATTGATTTAAGGTACACGAAAATTGAGAGGTATCGTTGGAATCGCTAGGTAGGTTATGCTATAGTATCATAAGTTGCTTGTGTAATAAAGCCTTGTTGAGGTAATGACACTTTCTGATGATATAATATATGTTTGAATGCATAGTGTATATGTATGCATGTTCTTTGTGCTAGTGGTGAATATATGTGAACACGATTGTTTTGTGTATTTGATGTGATTATGTTTTCATAACTGATAACATATGTGTTATTAATTTTGTTGATGATAAACTGACGTGAGTATGGTGTGTCAAAAAAATGTTGAAAAATTATTGGTATTTAATGAGTATTAAAATTATAGTTTTTTAATATCTGCATTTACGTAATAATTTATGTGAAATAGTCAAAGTATGCTCATGCATGTCATAGTTTATGGTGACTCTGATGAGCCACAAGGTTGTTCTAGGTGTTGATGATCAATCTTGTCCTTGTAAGAATTACTGAGTCGTGCTAATCCGTGAGAGACTGTACCTTAGTAAATCGAGTTTTTTGTGAGAGACTACACCTAAATATATAGTATTGGTTTGTGAAATGTTGTACATTTATGAGTTACACCTTTTGAGAAGAGTTTTCAAATTATGGAGTCATGTACTCTAGCATATAAGCATTGCATTAGACTGCTTTATCACATAAGTCATATTTGTTATATAATGACATATTTATATGCATGCTTGTTTATCACTTATACCATGTTATGTTTTCGTACTTTGTATTTTCGTATATATGTTATTTTTAGATCATGACCCTATATTATTATTGTGGATCGGGCTTACGCCTCAGGTTCTTTAAGTTTTGAGTCATGCGAGAGTTGGAATGTCGTTGAAGACGCGACAAAGCGATTATTTGGGATTGATAATCAGATAGAAGTGAGGCTTGATTCCACTCGTGAGTCCTCATTACCTAGTTATCCTCACTTAGAGTTCAAAATTAGCTTAAGGTTTTATTTATTTCCTCTTCCTTGCTGCAATGTTGTTGTCGCAATGAAAATTATGTATCTGAAACAATTGTGATTTTATTTTGGTCAATATGAATTGTTCGATTTAAGTAAGTCAGTTGTGTCGAAATCATTTTATATAATGCAACAATGATTCTAATAATTATTTTTGGAAGAAAAAAAATTAACAATTAAATATTTTACTCTGATTTAAATTAAATGATGGTTACAAATATTTTATCTATGTTCACCCCCAAAAAACATTTATCACAAGAAAAACGAACCAGTATCTTCTCACAAATCACCCTTTCCCCCTCCTCAACATGTTTCAAGAGTATAAAAAAGAAAACAATATGAAAGAAGGGTCATGCTGAACAAACAAACTAAGAACCGATTGTTAATTTTTTCTTGCACTTGAGTCAATTTCAAAATGTTCTCCACAAGAACAAAAAGTTATTGACGCCGCTGACTAAGAATCGATTGTTGATTTTGACTTGAACTTTGAGGTTGATCAGAAACCTCAAATTGAATCTATATTAGTTGCCTTTGGCACACCAACACCAAGTTCTGTGGTGGAATTTTCATCAAAACATTTTTCTCAAGGCCAATCGTCCAAACAAGTTGGGTTATGGAGAACTTCTCTAATGTCCCCTAGTTTTATCTCTACCCAAGGAAGCTTAAACTCTCTATTTGGTTCAAAAATTTGCTTCCCTGCTAGTCATGTTTTTGATTCATCCTTTTCAAATTTTCCTCACAATCAAACTCAATTTGTGACATTCCCAACCACTGGTCTTACATGTGAGACTTTGGAATCATTTCGTCTTTCAACTAAACCACCTCCTTTTTGTTCCAAAATGTTCTCGAAAGGAAAAAACTGAATAAGCTAGGCTTCCTAAAAGGTCTAAGATTAAGAAAAATACAACCAAGAATAGGAAGGACATTCCTAGGATTTTTGAAGCTCTAAAAGTCATTCAAACACATCTGACCTATAAGACTATGGAACTCACCATTATGAGAAATTGGATCATGATTGAGATGTGTCCTAAGTTTGGTCTCAATCTGCCAGCTTCAAATCTAACCCCAATTTTCTCTGAGATGCCCACGCCTTCTACTTCATCCTTCTCTAATGATTCTTCTCCATCACTGTCTTTTTAAAAGACTTTGACTATTGAATCTTATGGGTGAACCCTCCGCTTTTTGATATGACAAATGGGGTGAAAGTAATTAGATGATAAGTATTTTTGAAACACTCTTTTATCTGTAGATTGATTTGTTGGAAACAAGTACAAAAGCACTCAATTGCACTACAAAAAACAATTTTTCTCAAGGCCAATCGTCCAAACAAGTTGGGTTATGGAGAACTTCTCTAATGTCCCCTAGTTTTATCTCTACCCAAGGAAGCTTAAACTCTCTATTTGGTTCAAAAATTTGCTTCCCTGCTAGTCATGTTTTTGATTCATCCTTTTCAAATTTTCCTCACAATCAAACTCAATTTGTGACATTCCCAACCACTGGTCTTACATGTGAGACTTTGGAATCATTTCGTCTTTCAACTAAACCACCTCCTTTTTGTTCCAAAATGTTCTCGAAAGGAAAAAACTGAATAAGCTAGGCTTCCTAAAAGGTCTAAGATTAAGAAAAATACAACCAAGAATAGGAAGGACATTCCTAGGATTTTTGAAGCTCTAAAAGTCATTCAAACACATCTGACCTATAAGACTATGGAACTCACCATTATGAGAAATTGGATCATGATTGAGATGTGTCCTAAGTTTGGTCTCAATCTGCCAGCTTCAAATCTAACCCCAATTTTCTCTGAGATGCCCACGCCTTCTACTTCATCCTTCTCTAATGATTCTTCTCCATCACTGTCTTTTTAAAAGACTTTGACTATTGAATCTTATGGGTGAACCCTCCGCTTTTTGATATGACAAATGGGGTGAAAGTAATTAGATGATAAGTATTTTTGAAACACTCTTTTATCTGTAGATTGATTTGTTGGAAACAAGTACAAAAGCACTCAATTGCACTACAAAAAACAATTTTTCTCAAGGCCAATCGTCCAAACAAGTTGGGTTATGGAGAACTTCTCTAATGTCCCCTAGTTTTATCTCTACCCAAGGAAGCTTAAACTCTCTATTTGGTTCAAAAATTTGCTTCCCTGCTAGTCATGTTTTTGATTCATCCTTTTCAAATTTTCCTCACAATCAAACTCAATTTGTGACATTCCCAACCACTGGTCTTACATGTGAGACTTTGGAATCATTTCGTCTTTCAACTAAACCACCTCCTTTTTGTTCCAAAATGTTCTCGAAAGGAAAAAACTGAATAAGCTAGGCTTCCTAAAAGGTCTAAGATTAAGAAAAATACAACCAAGAATAGGAAGGACATTCCTAGGATTTTTGAAGCTCTAAAAGTCATTCAAACACATCTTACCTATAAGACTATGGAACTCACCATTATGAGAAATTGGATCATGATTGAGATGTGTCCTAAGTTTGGTCTCAATCTGCCAGCTTCAAATCTAACCCCAATTTTCTCTGAGATGCCCACGCCTTCTACTTCATCCTTCTCTAATGATTCTTCTCCATCACTGTCTTTTTAAAAGACTTTGACTATTGAATCTTATGGGTGAACCCTCCGCTTTTTGATATGACAAATGGGGTGAAAGTAATTAGATGATAAGTATTTTTGAAACACTCTTTTATCTGTAGATTGATTTGTTGGAAACAAGTACAAAAGCACTCAATTGCACTACAAAAAACAATTTTTCTCAAGGCCAATCGTCCAAACAAGCTGGGTTATGGAGAACTTCTCTAATGTCCCCTAGTTTTATCTCTACCCAAGGAAGCTTAAACTCTCTATTTGGTTCAAAAATTTGCTTCCCTGCTAGTCATGTTTTTGATTCATCCTTTTCAAATTTTCCTCACAATCAAACTCAATTTGTGACATTCCCAACCACTGGTCTTACATGTGAGACTTTGGAATCATTTCGTCTTTCAACTAAACCACCTCCTTTTTGTTCCAAAATGTTCTCGAAAGGAAAAAACTGAATAAGCTAGGCTTCCTAAAAGGTCTAAGATTAAGAAAAATACAACCAAGAATAGGAAGGACATTCCTAGGATTTTTGAAGCTCTAAAAGTCATTCAAACACATCTGACCTATAAGACTATGGAACTCACCATTATGAGAAATTGGATCATGATTGAGATGTGTCCTAAGTTTGGTCTCAATCTGCCAGCTTCAAATCTAACCCCAATTTTCTCTGAGATGCCCACGCCTTCTACTTCATCCTTCTCTAATGATTCTTCTCCATCACTGTCTTTTTAAAAGACTTTGACTATTGAATCTTATGGGTGAACCCTCCGCTTTTTGATATGACAAATGGGGTGAAAGTAATTAGATGATAAGTATTTTTGAAACACTCTTTTATCTGTAGATTGATTTGTTGGAAACAAGTACAAAAGCACTCAATTGCACTACAAAAAACAATTTTTCTCAAGGCCAATCGTCCAAACAAGCTGGGTTATGGAGAACTTCTCTAATGTCCCCTAGTTTTATCTCTACCCAAGGAAGCTTAAACTCTCTATTTGGTTCAAAAATTTGCTTCCCTGCTAGTCATGTTTTTGATTCATCCTTTTCAAATTTTCCTCACAATCAAACTCAATTTGTGACATTCCCAACCACTGGTCTTACATGTGAGACTTTGGAATCATTTCGTCTTTCAACTAAACCACCTCCTTTTTGTTCCAAAATGTTCTCGAAAGGAAAAAACTGAATAAGCTAGGCTTCCTAAAAGGTCTAAGATTAAGAAAAATACAACCAAGAATAGGAAGGACATTCCTAGGATTTTTGAAGCTCTAAAAGTCATTCAAACACATCTGACCTATAAGACTATGGAACTCACCATTATGAGAAATTGGATCATGATTGAGATGTGTCCTAAGTTTGGTCTCAATCTGCCAGCTTCAAATCTAACCCCAATTTTCTCTGAGATGCCCACGCCTTCTACTTCATCCTTCTCTAATGATTCTTCTCCATCACTGTCTTTTTAAAAGACTTTGACTATTGAATCTTATGGGTGAACCCTCCGCTTTTTGATATGACAAATGGGGTGAAAGTAATTAGATGATAAGTATTTTTGAAACACTCTTTTATCTGTAGATTGATTTGTTGGAAACAAGTACAAAAGCACTCAATTGCACTACAAAAAACAATGTTCACATGACATATGCGCTCTGACTCGATGCTATTTCAATGAGCATATTTAGCCTTCATAACCAAGTTTCCTTCAAGACTCAAGGAACGACGCTTTGGATTTGAAAAAGAACGTTTTGGACATAAATCAAATAAAAAGATTATTTCTCAAAAAGTAATTGACAACTGGAAAAACTATGAACAATAGATATAAAAAGTACAATCAAGTACAATCAATTTTGAATGAATCGTGATACTTGAATTGATATGTGGTTTGAACTGGAGTATCCTCTCAACTAAAGTCAAAATTATAAGTTAAATTTTGTGTCAATTCAAACATATAGTTGTATCCTTGTGAATTAGCCTAGTAAAGGCAACCTTGTTTGTAATAAAGGAAAATTTGAAGAGATAGATAGACACTCAGTTCCACAATAAGTAGTGTTCGAAATTGTTGAGAAAATTATAAGGTCTCTTATGTAACGCCAGGATGTGTATAATAAATAATACTCAATGAACTTGGAGAGGTATTGTACATACTCAACTCAACAAGTGAGTCAAACCATAATTGTCGAAGAATCTAGAGACTGTATTTTGGTTTATTGTTGAGGCATTACAATACATATTAACTAGAGTGACTTGATTATACACAATACCTAGAAAGACAAGAAAGCAATACTTAGCTTCGAGAAGTTTAGAGAATACACAAGTTTGAAGAGGTCGGATTAATAATACTTTAGTGAATCAAGTATTTGACTGTACTAGGACAAAATATCTCTTTAAGAGATGACTCTATGTAGCAACATTTATTATAAATTAATATAAAACTATTTATACATTTTTTAATTAATGATTTTCAAACGTCCATGTGTCATACGGATGTGATCAATAAAAATAGAATTTTTTTGATCATTCCAATTGACATGAAGTGATCAAAACTTGGGAGGCATCTATTAATTAAAAAAAAAAAGAAAAACTAACAGAAAATGTCGACAACTTTAAGTCACAATTACAAATCAAATCAGTCAAAAAAATACAAGAACATTACTAGATCTTTCTTTACACACTATGACAATATTGTAAGGGAATGTAATTAGAAGAACCAATGCTTTTGTCGATAAAATGAATATAAAATATTTTGTGCAAATTGAAAAATAAGGTCGACATCCACAATTATTAGATACTTAGATTTTGAAGCTTACTCCTAAATTGAAAACAAAATAAAACATTCCAGATACTATAGGTACGACATCCATTGTCTTTAATTTCTTTTATAATCCCTATCATTTCCTTTCAATACAATTTACTTCTTCAATCATTTTAAATGCTTTTGATTACATTTCTTTCATTTATATGGTTTCATTTACATTATAGCAATTTACTTGTCTTCATCTACTTTCATCCAATTTTCATACTTTCAAATCTTTAAATTTCATTAACTTCCCGTCATTTTAATTAAAAATCATTTACTCTTCAAATCATTTATATTTCCAAATTATTTAAATTTTGAGTCATTTACTTTTCAGCACTTAAAATTCCTACAACCTTTTCAATTATAGTCTATTTACACTTTCTACAATTTAAAATTCACCCCTTTATAATTGTTGCATTTAAATTATGTCGTAATTTATTCTTAAATGTCGATTTTATTCATATTAAAACTATTTTCATGCAAATTTATGCTTTAGTGATCTTCGTGTCTTGAAATCACATAAATTTTAAACAAAACTAAAAAATTATTTAATATACCCATTATGTGACCCTGATTAAATATTTATTTATAATTTAGAAATCTCGAACATATATAATGAATAAAAAATGGCTACTATATGTGTGTTTGGATAGTCACTGTTATCATGAGCAAGTAACATCATGGGCTTAAAAGTGAACAAGGCCTACACATTATTTTACGTGGTCTAGTATTAAGTGTCTAAAGTCCATTACCAATTTATTTTGAGTTTTCCACCCTTCATTATATTTTAAAAAATATTTTATTATATATAAAAATGGAAAATTTCAGAATAAGAAATTTTTGAAAAAAAAATTCAAAAATATAGATATTTTTGACATAGAATAAAAAAATTTGGAAATAGGAAATTTCAAACAAATAATATCATTATTTTAAAACAAAATTTATATTTAAAAAATTTGAGAAACTTTCATCTTTTTCGAAATATAAAATTATATTATGAAATTTTGATTTTTGAAACTTTCAAAAAAGATTATGATTTGAATTTTTGAATGTTCTAAAACTTTTGCTAAAGGTAGTTTTGAAAATTTCAAATTAATTT
>JBBPBS010000207.1:12176744-12194878 GCA_037974835.1 Cicer judaicum | reverse complement strand
ACTATTTTGAAACAAAATTTATATTTCAAAAATTTGGATAAAATTTCAAATTTTTGAAACTTTCATCTTCTACGAAAGTTTTTAAATATAAAATTATTTTTCAAAAATTTGATTTTTAAAATTTTCGAAAAAATCCATATTTTGAAATTTTAAAAGTTCCAATGTATTTAAATTTTTTTATTAAAAGCGAAAGCTTCAAAAGTATTTTATAGAAGAGATATAGCTAGAAGGTGACAAATAGAAATCTGATTTATTTATCATAAAAGAAAAAGTCCATTTCCAATTGATAACTAATATGCTGATCTAAACATTGTGACAAAAAAATAAAGTCAATCTATCTAGACATATCGTTAAAAGAAGGACAGCGATCAACTTCTTTAAATTTATCGATTTAATTAATAATCATTTTTCTATTATCCTAATGTATACTAAATTTATCGATTTAATTAATATATAATTTCGTTATAATTACTATTTTATGTATATTTTATAAAACATAATATTACATGTTGAATTGAACATATTTGATGAAGTAACAACTAATTTTCATATGTAATAAAAGCAAACGATGAATCCAAGTATTTATAATTTTATCAATTAAATTACTATATTTATAATAAAAATAACAAAAAATAGTGTCATGGAGACTTGATTCAGGGACATAAGATTTATGAAAATCTTTATTATATTAGTTATATATATCATATATTATTGTAGATATATTTATTTTTATTGAATAAATTTTTTTTGGATGGCGATGGCTTTGTCATAACTAAGATCAGTCTTTAATAACAAATATTTTTAAAATTTTATTAAAATTTGTAGATTATTTAATAAGGATCTATAAATTTAATTTTATAAAAAAATGAATATTTGAATTTAATGGTGAGATTAGTAAATTTCAGTATGTAAACGAATTATGAAGTGAAATATCTGAAAAAGAGAATTACAATTGATTATTGTCCAAATAGAATTACTATAATTTTTTTTTTTTTTTTAATATGAGTACCTTTCAAATTTGTTATGTCGTAAGCACAGATATACATACATGCACACCAACGCAAGCAACAAAATCGTTTACCATTCAGCCTCAAAGAACGTTGAAGAGAAAATAGTCATTATCCTAACGAAGCTTCTTGAATTAATTAGTTTTTTTCTTCATGACGTATAAATATTTTTTTTTCGTTATATATAGTTTGGACGAAACATGCATTGACTTTTTGATTTTGAAACAACTCTCATTTATGAAGTTCAAGCCTTTTGAATATGGAAAACTTTTTCAATCTCATTAATTAAACAAGTTTTTTCAACTTTCTAATTGTCAAGAGACACTAGTAATTTATAATTCGGATTAAGTGATAAATTAAGTCGGTTAAAAATTATTTTATTCGAATTTAAATTCGAATTAATTTGAACGATTCTCATAATCTGAAGGTCATTAATTATTTGAATAAAATTATTGAATTAATTAATTAATTAATCAAGTTTTTAATATTAAGTAATTGGATATAAAATCAAAATTAATTAATTGATTTTTATGGTAAAACTATATAAATAAAATAACATACATGCTTTTCTTTTTTTAAATGTCAACCTAATTTATATGTCAATTTGATTATACGTGTTGTATTATGTAGCGAGATTGTTATTTTAATAAATGTATCCTTAAATATATGGATGGTGTCAAACACAATTACAGTATCGAAAGTGACATGAAAATTTGTTTTGACCAAATTGAGGGATTTGATATGCTAAAAATGTGGTCAATAAGATATATCTGAATTCCATGTTCTAAATATTTTATTATTTACTTATATTTCAATATCGTTATGAGGAAATATTCTCACTATAATAATTATTTTTTTATAAAAAATATCACTAAAATTATTTTAGTTATTTTATTAATGGAACATGTTGTATGACACGAATGACTAAGCAACTGGTGTATGGTTATCATGTTAATTTGATAGTCAATTATGCAATGGTTGTTTTATTTGTCATGGTGATGCCTTCGAGATGAATTGTCTTGCTAGATATGAAAATAATCTTTATTTATTAAGAGCTTTAATTACTTAATCAATTATCAAATTAAGTGATAAAATTAATTACATTTATAATTTAATTTAAAATATAAAGAGTTTAGACTGAAGTAGAATTACTTAACGAATATTTATTATTAATATATTATATGTGTTTTAAGATTGTTATTGAGAAGCTATCAATTTATAAATTTAATAAATCAATTGCATGTTTTAGATTTTAAAGTTATCAAAATTTTATATTTCTTCTTGATATGAATTTAGATCATGTTTTTTTAATCAAATGTTATACTATGTTTATTTAACTATTAATTAAGTGTCCATGATATAATATAAAAGATAACATGTCTTGTAAGGTTGATTATAAAATTAATTCAACATTCTCATTATTTATTTATATTTCTCTCGTGTAAAAAAACTTCTTCTTACTCTTAATATTTTACTCTTCAACTTTTTATAAAAAATTCATTTAGATTTTTTTAATTTAATAATCTAAATTTATCTATTATTTTATATTATTGAGAGAGTTTATTACGTTATTACATTTTTTTTTCTTTTTCAATATTAATTTTTTAATATATATTGATAAAAAAGAGATATACATTATCAATATAAATAATTGATATTCAATAAAAATTTATATATTTGTTTATATTATATAATTACGATCCATTTTATAATTTAACATAAAAATAAATAACTTTTATTAAATATCAGTATAAAATTATTTAATAATAATAAATTATTATTAAATTCATATAAATTTGCTGGTTTCCGCTAAGCAAATAGTGGGGTCATTTTTACAACTTTTCTTTTGAAATCTTGTTTTTGCTTACCTGTCTCTAATATACTTTTCCCAAAAAGTTAAATCTAAAAAGATTCACATTTCGTAAAAGTTTATGTGAGAATTCAAAGTGGTTTTATAAATTTTGAAGCATCACCGTTCCATCATTGTGCTAAGTATTTTTTTGTTACAATCGATTTAATATTTTAGTAAACAAAAATACTTTTGAATAGTCCACAAATTTTTATATAGTTTGTATTTTCTAACAAAAAATGCGTGTCATATTTTTAAACATTATTATAGGAATGAGAATTCATACACGTACTTCCACATGTCATTTGTAGTTTACTTCTTTGTTTATTACAAATTACAAATACCTCTTTTATTAATTCAACCTCTTTTTGGTCGTATTTATAATCTAGAGAAAAAGTCTCCAATCAAAATAATTTACATCATAATTTACATTATTGTTAGTCAACTCGTAAGGCGTAAGGTTTTTAATTTGTTGTTCATAGTTTGTAATCAAACTATGTAATAATTTGATGTTTTTTTAGAATAAATGTTTGTTTTTCTCTACAAGAAATTTTAAGAAATTCAATTTAATCTTTAAAAAAATTATTTTTTAATTCTTAAGAAAAAAAATCATATTAAAATGGTCTCTACATGAATTATATTTGGAAAACTAAATTTTATTTTGTTGATTTCTACAATAACTCATCAATTTGATTATCCACATGTAATTTCTATAAAAATATACAATTAGGTCTTTAATTTCTATAAAAATTCATGTTGTGGATTAGACAAACACGTTTAGAATACGTGTCAATGACTTAATTAACTATTTTTAATTATTGTCAATGACTTATTTGTTCATTTTTATAGAAATCATATGTGGAATAATCAAGTTGTTGAGTTATCGGACAAATCAACAACAACAAAATTCAAAATTTTAATTGTACTTCACATAAAGACTAATTTATCCTATTTATTTTTATAAAAAAATTAAAATGAATTTTTATTTTTTTCAATGACTAAATTGATTTTTTTTTTTTAAAATGTAATGACAAAAATGGACTTTTGCCCTTCTTTTTATTTTAGATCTCAATATGATATATGTTGGACCGATTTTGTCCAATAAACATCATAAATTGCACCATAGATTCATATCATATAATTTCATACTACCTTAATAATTTTTAACATCAAATTTTATATTAAAATTAAATATATGTGGTTATCATGGTTGACTATATATTCATTTATAATCGACGTTTGATAATTGAATATATGAAATTTATTGACCATAATATAAGTAGAAATATAATAAATACAAGAATACTCTTGTATTTATTTTAATATATACTCTAGTTTTTCAATAAAAGCATATCTTCAAAAGAATATGAACAAGTTGATACTATTTTTTTTGTTTTTGTTTTAAGGTCAAATTATGTTTCCATTTCCATCATATTATATTAGGATTCCAAGAAAATATCATACATTATATTAGGAGATAATTGTTGAGTTTTGATTGAAGTTACAAAAATTGAATCATCTCACATTGTTTAGAATTGGAAAGGACAAGTGAGCTTAAGACTATATATGATTCTAATTTTTCATTACAATTATCACTAGTTAGAAACACTTTAATTATGTATTTGATTCTTTTTTCTTCTACTTTTGTCTTAGAGTGTTGTGAGATGTTCAAATATTTGCTTTAAAGGGTGTTGATGTACTGCGAACTATGAGAAGTTTGAGAGAAGTCTATGAGTTATAACAATTTTCACATAGTGTTATTCTTTAAATGTCATTAGACAATGGCCGTGTTTTTTCTCCAATTTTAGAGTTTCCTTGTTGTATTTTTATATTCTAATTGTTATTTAAATTTATCTGATTGCATTTTTTTTTCCTTTCAACATTTCGTATAAGAGCTTTTGAATTGATCTAGGAAAATAGAGTTCTATAGAACTGTTGTTTATGAAAGATTTTGACTAAGGAAAAACTTGATTATTAAGTGGTCCTTTGTAGCTCACCTCTCTTTTCTGAAAACTTACCTAGTGCACGATTACATTTTGAGATAAACAAATTTGATGAATAAATAAATTTTGACTTGTGTAAAATTCAAGTCATGTGTGTATTAATACAATCATGATTACATAGGATGTTGATTAACACAAGTGCATTGATGCAAAATGTGTTGTGAGATTATGTCGATTGTTGAAGAAATTTATGAGAAAATCAACATGAAAGTTACACTATAAACTTTCGACTTGGTTTCAAAATAAATTCTTGAAGTGGTTTAGTTTCAAGTGAACATTCTTGAAACGGTTTAACTTCAAGTGGAGTATACTTTTTATAGTGAAGTATGATAGTTTATTTGAACAATAATTATTTTTATAGACAATAAAAATTGAAGATGCACCAATTTCATTCAAGAGTGGAGAGCGTTGAATTTTAGTTGAACTCATATATATATTAGAGTATTGTGGGATGAAGTAGGAAACTCATGTTTATGTTATGGGGCCATAACCCCTTCAACTTTTATGAGTGTTTTATTTTTATTTTTTGTTTTTTTATATACTTCAAATATAATATTATTATATGGATAGATAAGTAATTGACACTACTGCATTTTGATTTTAGTACATGACTTGAAATAATTTATTGTAATAAAATAATAATAAGTTTTCAACTGTGTACCCTTGCAATCAACTTTTAGTAGTGAAACTTTTAAATCTTTTTTGTTTTATTATTATAAATTATTATCATTAGAGTAAAAGTTTAAATTAGTATATGAGATCTGATCTATTTTATTATCATAGAAAAATAGTATCCACATTAAAATAATCTGTGTACAAAATATCAGTGATTAATTATTATTATTATTTACATAAAGGTATTTTTATCATCAACTGTTTATATATTTTTCAATTGTAAATATAGTAAAGACTAATTATTAGTATAAATCGAAAGGCTAGTAGTTAAAAAAGAGTAATGTAGATTTAATTATATATATAAAAGAAATATTATATATATATATATACATAAACTATTTTTTTAATATATAATTAAATCTAAATTAATATTTTTAGCTATATTAATATCTTAATTATAATTAATCACTTTAAAAATATAATTTTGAGTTTATTTTTGAGAGATATAGTTTAAATATTTATTTTAAAAGTAATACTAGATGCTATAAAACATTTGAGAGAAAAAATTATATTTTATAATAATTTTTATGTAATATTATTTTCTTATTGTTAACAACAATCGTAATTTTATTTTTTATTTTAAATTTTTTATATTGTATTTTATATTTGTATTTTTATTTAATTTTCTTTTTTGATCTATTTTTCTCAACGACAATCATATTGGAGGTAGCCTTAGATAGAAATGTTTTATGTATACACAAATGAAGAGACATGGGGTAAAGAATAAGTGTATAACATGCTCGCAATAAGTGCCACGTGTAGCTTACATAAATCTTGTGTGACCCTATGGAGGAACATGGTGGTCCCATTTTTATTTTTAATTATGGTCACAAATTGAAGATCTTCTAGAAGAGTGATAGAATAGTGCATGGCATTGCTATCCATTTTTACAAGATATTAAATGCCAAATGGATTTTGCAAACGACTGGTGGAGATTGATAACTAGCTAGTTGAAAGGACACATGTGTCTTCAATGCTAGCTATAATCATAAAAAATATGACATTTGTCATTGTAATATGTTTTTGATATTTTTTTATTTATATTTAGTATAAGAACATCTCTAATATTGAGCTACTTTACTTTTACTTTGATGGTGAGTACCATCTATTAGGTACACGGTTGAAGGATGAAAAGAAAATGGGATGCTAATAAAGTAAGCTAATGCATGCACCCTTTTTCTCTTAATTTTTTTTTATTATGTAATAAATAATATTAAAATAAATGAATGTTATTGAAATATAATAATATAAAATTATTAATAAATTTTTTTGATAATTTTTTGGAGTTGTCGGGTTGCAAATATTGATTGTTTATTATAAAGTATTAACTAATGTTGAAAAAAATTATATATGAGTAATAAACATAGAAAAAATAATATTATAATTTTATTGTACGAATTAATGATGATTGGTCTTCTTCAAGGAGTTGACCTCACACATTATTTATGTACGAGGAGGAGTTAGTATATGAACTAAAATTTTGGTTTATTCTGACTTATGATTCTTGATTTATAATAATTTTGGTTTATTCTAATTATATGATTTTTGATTAATTTTAATTAATTATAAATGATTCTGGTTTATAATAATACTATTTTTTTAATTATATTTATTTGTGATTTTTATTTATTTTGATTTAAATTTGATTAATTTGTTAGTGTTGTATTTCATTTTAGAAATAAGAATATTATAAATATAGTTATTTTTTTTATGTACCATGATTAATGAGGTGACAGATGGATAGACATAGAGATTGATTAAACACCTCTTGATTTATAATAATTTTAGTTTATTCTGATTTATTACAATTTTTGATTATTTTTGGTTTATTTTGAATGATTCGAGTTTATAATAATATTGTTTTTTCTTCATTATATATGTTAGTGATTTTTGATTTATTTTGGTTTAAATGTGATCAATTTGTTAGTAATAAATTTATTTTTCAAAATTAGAATAATATAAATACAATTATTTTGGATGCCTGATGATCAATGAGGCGATGGATGAATAGGCATAAAGATAGATTAAGTACCTCTGTACAAAATATATCTTTATGCAATATGTTTATATTAAGCCTACTTTATTTTAATTATCACTTATTAAATAATGTTCTTTTTGAAATATAACAAAATAACATACTTAAATTTGTTTGTTTTTGCATGAGTTATTATGAATTAAATTTCTTTATTTACACTATTTATCAAAGCTTTTATGAATTCATGAATTTAATTTGCTTTTATTTTATGTGCAAGTTTACATAATATAGACATAGAAATAGATGGTAGATCTCAACCGTCACTATGCCAACTTATTTCAGAAGAAAGTACATATCAACCAACTATGAATCAAAATTATAACACGTCAGTTAATGCTTTCATACCAAATGAAACAGTGCAAAACACCTCAAGATGAAACAAATGACAATATGGTAGATGAAATAATAGAAGATCATATCAGTAGGCTTAAAAATATTGTATGAGATCGTTTTACAGATGTTTAATGGAAAAGATAAATCTAAAGGTAAAAATATAATTATTGCAAGAGACTCCATAGTGGAAGAGCAAGAGATGGGGCGTCACCCTTGCTTGGACATAAGAAAATATGTAGTCCACATTTGGCTATCATGACATATAATAAAGGACAAACATTTCTAACAACTAAGGTAAGGTAAAAAGAAGTAGGGGACTAGAATTTATGATGTTGAAAATGCTAGGAAAAAACTTTCACGTCCAATTATTTTGCAAGTGTATCAACTTTCAATAGCGGAACGAACATATTGATTTTAGGAGATACTTAACCTCTCCCACCATTATTTCAAGTTCGTTGTAGAAATACTATAAAAAAAAAAAAAAAAAAGATATCCAAAAGTGTACGAAGTTGAGGGAACCACAATGTTGAAGTTGTTAGAAAGTCTTCCAAGAAGAGTGACCATTATTCCTAGCATGTGAACTACAAGCAAAAATAAAAAAATAATAATATGGTTGTCACTGTTTATTACATTGATGAAAATTGGACTTTACATAGCCACGTTTTGAGGTAATTATAATTTCTTCTAATATTAGTTTGATTGTATATATTTATATTAGCCATTGAATGTGAATCTTATTATGTTAGGTTTATTTATGTAAATTGGGATTTACAGGGTCAAAATTTAAAATAATTATAATTTCTTCTAATATTAGTTTGATTTTATATTATTTATATTAGTCATTGAATGTAAATCTTATCATGTTAGGCTTATTTATGTTCCGGCTTTTCGTACAAGTGAAAGACTTTGTAATACAATAATTATAGCACAAATGATGCAATGGTTGAAGAAAAAAAAGGGATAAGTTACAATCGAATACATTGTTATAGAATGAGGCTTTATTTCACATGTGTTGTTGTGCGCATATACTTAATTTGATAGTAAAAGATGGGTTAGAAGTTGTGAAATATGACGTGGAGAGAATTTGAGATAGTGTTGCATATTGGAGTGAAACACCGAAAAAGAATTAAAAGTATGATGAGATTGCCAAACAATTATGAATGTCTTACACCGATAATTTTGTTTTAGGTTGTTTGACAAGATGAAATTCAACTTACAAGATGCTTGATGTTGCCATTTTTTATGAATATGTATTTAACCGATTAAAACAACGTGAATCCCAATACATTTATATGTCTACAAGTTTGCAAAAGATATTTGTGAAAATTTAATTGTTCAATTTTATTATTGAAGTGTTCTTTGACACTAAATATCCAACTTCTAATCAATATTTTTCTAACATTTGTATGATCGAAATTACAACAAATGAATGGATTCAATTCTCTGATGCATTAATAAAAAAAATGGTAGAGAACATGTTGAGAATATTTGAAAAGTATTGAAATATGGTTCATGAAAATAATAGGGGTTACTCCTAGATACAATTAGAGTTGCTTGAATATTATTATTTTAAGTTGTATGAGAATGATGCTAATGACCATGTTGAGTTGATCCGTTAGTTGTGTCATTACTTATTTTAGGAATATCAATTGAAAATGAATAATGCTTCCAATAGTTATTCTAAAATGTTGGATGCCTATGTTAGTAATGATGGTTTGTATGTCAGAATGAAGAGGAAAAAAACTAGAATTTCATTTGTCAAAACAAAGTTGGGTGTCGATGTTAAAAAGTCAGCCCGATGGGGGCAAGGTCGTACAAGGGTGCGGGTGTCAGATTTGTAATGCTTAAAATTGTTTCCATCGTACCCGTTCTCATGTCTGGTTTTAACCTTAAAAGTGACTTAACTAAAAAGTGCATCAAAAGGATTAAAAATATGTTTTAGCACCATTTTAAAAATCGGTTATATAACAATTGATTTTAAAAAAAAAAATCAGTTGCTTATGTTACAAATATAAAAAAAATTCACATACAAAATTGTGATGTTATAAATCATTTGAGAATCGCCTTAAAAAGTATTTATAAAACCTATTTAAAAAATATGTAAGGTCTATCTCAAAATTTTAAGACGAGATACCATGTCTTGGGATTGAAATATAAGATCTCACAGTTGTATGCCAATTTCTTTATTATATCATCTAGGGACACAAAAAAACTATTTCCTACATTTTTGCCTTAAAATGTGATTAGATTGATAGAAGGGCAAACTATCATTATGGTTTATATAGTCTTGTGATTTAGAACATTCAGAAATATGAGAAATGAGAGTCTTCTTCAGCTAGTTGATTCATCATGAGTGACCAATTTTTAAAACCAAATTTCAAACATTCACAATATCACGTATTTCCACCAATTTATTTATACCACTAATTTTTTTTCTTTATAAACAAATGTTAGTAATTAGTTAAGTTAACATTTTTATATCAGTCATTGATTTGAAATCATACAACTATTCACATTATACTTTTACTAAATGATTGTTATATAATATATATTAATGATTTGAGATATTAAGATCAAGATTAATTATTGTGTGACACATTTAATATATCAAAATCTTATTACCCAATTTTCTATGTTGCATATTCTTTCCTTTTTCATTTTTGTATATCTTGCATGTTTGACAAGATCAAACCACTTACTTGTAGATGACATCATTTATAGCTTACATATAAATTCATATGATCAAAATAGAGTTGTTTGGTAATTATAATTTTCACTCTCGAGTTTAAAGTATTTTTTTCAAGAGTTTATAACATATTTTGTGATGTTATTTCAAGTACTTACGTTTTATGATTTCTCTCATTTTTATCCGACTGACTACTCTGCTCAAATTTTGTTTGTGAAGATGACTCTTTGGATTTTAAATGAGTTTAACAATTTTTTATAAGAATTTATGAGTTTGTGGGATGAGAATATGTGTTTTTGATGGATTTATGACTTTTTAGCTTAATTTTTGTTTTTTTACTATTTTATTTTGATTATAATTTTAGTAGTGAAAAAATGCACTTTTTACATCATCATTAATACATTCAACAAGCGTCACATCAACAAAAATTGACCACTTCAATATTTTTTAATATAAAAAAATCCTTGAAAACTTTTTAAATCTTTTTTGAAATTGCATGGGGTATAACTTAGATTTTATTACAAATATTAAAATCAAAATAACTAATATTTATAACAACAAAGACAACATGATATCTTCTCATCTAAACATTCTTATCTTCAAAAAGTAGAAGATAAATTGACACACCTTTGTATGTCTGAAAAGGTTTTTGGGAAGGAGGAGACAAAATACTGACAGTTTTTTGTGCTAGTAAATAAAGCATTCCTTCAAAGATTTATTCAATAAAAATATTTTGTTTTTCTAATTGATCTCTAGAAATATTTTATTAATGTTCTCTTGAATATTCAAAAATTATTTTCTTGAATGAATGATATAATAAATGTTATATTACTTTTGAGACTCTTTCATAAAGATGTTCTTTAACTTCTTTATTGATTCTTGATATTTTTTAATTAGTAATATGTTCGTTGGACACATTTATCAATGCATAAAATGAATATTTTGATATTTACTTGAGGTGAACATTCTTCTAAAATCTATCTTAACTATAAAATTGGAAAGACATTTTTTTCCCTCTTTTAAAACAACTAATGTTATTGCATTAGAATCTTGTCATTGCATTTTAAAATATATTTTTGTCCTTTTGTTAAAATATTTTTTGTCCTTTTGTGAGTCACCTTTTTGAAGTGAATGATCACTTTGGTCATTCTTCTAGTTCCTTGGTTTAGAGTGTTCAAAATACTAGTTGTACTTAATTCTTGAGATATATTTGACTTGTTTAATTCTTATTGATTCATAAACTTCTTTTGATAGTGCTAACACTATGTAGGTGTAGCAACTATCTACTCGTAGACTAACATACACTCAAGGACAATGAGAATATTCTTTTGACATTTTGACAAACATTCTTAACAATATATGTTATGATAATTAGATTCAATATAAACATATCTACATACTAATCTTCTATACAAATTATGATATATCTACATATAAAGAATGATTATAAATAATATACTTTTAATATACAACAAAGACAACAAGGGCGAGTGGCGAACTATCCTAATCGATTATTATATTGTTGTATAGTGGTTTAAAATATTTTGATAATTAGATTAACCATCTAATAAGCTAATAATTAAATAGCTAAGTGGTCGAGGACATGAACCTCTCATTAGACTTTACATAACCGTCCAATCCATCATAGTCCATTTAGGACTATAGTCCAACACATATTCATCAATAATAAGTATTTCATAATAGTATATCATAATTTATTTTAATAAGAATTTTGATTAACTAATTGTTATCAACCTATAATTAATTAACAATAAAATAATTAATTTTATATTTTAATCTTAAAAAAAAATAATTTTAACCGGTGATGATGAGTTGAGTTTAACTAATTGAGATCCTCGTTAAAACCAACAACAACACCACTCACAAATTAAATTAAAAAAGTACAAAAACTCAAATACCAATATTAAATAAAATAAATACAAAACTAAGCATTATGTGATAATCGATACAACACCAAAGAGTAAAAGAGTTTAAATTGTTTTAGAGAAATTTGATTGAGTCCAACAGTTTTACAACTCCAAGGGTTTAAGCCTCCATAACCAAAAAAAGAAATTTGAAAATTGAAAATCTCATGTATGAGCACATGTCTTCTCTGAGGTTTGCAGCGTCCCAAAAGGCCCATATTTATTGTCTCTATAATGTGTCAAGCAATTCTGAGATCTATGGCACTCAAAAATATAAATATGACATATTGGATGATTGTGTCTTTCGAGGATTGTGTCCACTCAAAATGTTCATAAATTCCTAATTTTGTTAGAGATGGCGAAAAATTTCGTATCCATAGATATTCATTCTGTAATAAATACGAGGTAGATATATTAAAAAACATCCACAAATAAAATAAATAGTTATTCGGATTTTCTATTAGTGAAAGGATACAAAATGCTCATATCCACGAATGTTTATATCTATTAATAAATTATTAAATTACTATGTTGTAATCTATTTTATTTATATATTAATATATTTTTATTTTTTATTATAGAATTGATATATTTTATTTATGTATTAATATATTAACATTTCGTTGTGTTAATATTTTTATTGTGTTTATAAAAAAAAGGAGAAAAATACAATATTTTTAAATAAAATAAATTTTTTATTTAAAAGATGATATTAATCATATATTGATAATCCATTAGCTTTCAAATAACTTTTCCACCATTTGTTATATTTTTACAAACCGAACCATAGTATCCTACATATGTATACCAATATAAGTTAACTTATTATTTTATATTCATATAAATACAAAAATTCAAACTTTATCTTCAAATTTTTCTTCAATGATTGATATAAGATGGCCCATTATTTCATAAAAATTTAGGATTTTTTTATTTAAATATTTCTTTTTTTAATTAAAATACCACACAATATAAAAATATTATGTAATTGCCTTATTTTTTTAATTCAATAGAAGGTCGTTGGTTTGGGAAGCGATTAATTAAAAACCAATTTTTAAATTCGTAATAGAAGATCACATATTTAGAGGACGACCTTGTACTAACATTTAGTTTTTTTCTTTTTCATTTTAACAATTGTTATTAACTATTTAATAAATTAAAAATAATTAAATTATTTAAAAAATAAAAATAACAATAACAAAGTAAAATAAAATATATTAATAAATAATAATAATAATTTTAATTATAATTAAAAATGCTTATAATTAACATAATAAAATTATATTATAAATTTTAAAGAATATACATTAAAATTAAAGAAAAAAATACTAAAAACTAATAATAATAATAGTTTAAAAAAATTATATTAATAATATGAAAATGAAAAAATTAACAACAAAAAAATACATCACATTTGAAAGAAAAAAAATATTAAATTTATATTAATAATGTCCACATAAATTATCTCTAGTTCCACATCTAGATGTCGTCAAACTCGTCTAGTTCTTTAAAAGAGTTGAGGTTCTTCCGATTTATCTTGATTTTGATCATTATCATCAATGTAAGTTGTAGGTGGATTAAAATCACTACCACATGTTTCCATAAAATTCTGAGACTAAGGATTATAAATGGAATCAAACATAGCATAAGCAGATTCGGAAGTTGTGCACCGAGTTCCAAACTAGTTATAGAAAAGTTCATGTTCTGTCGGATAACCAGAGATTAGTATTTATGGCATTGTCTAATTAGTGGCATTGACTATGGATAATAATTTGATTCTTACTTTTTATAATTAGTGTAATTTTTAATATTTTTATTCTTAATTTTATAATTAGTGTAATAATGTATTGTCTACTATTTTAATATAGGTTACTCAATCAATGAGCCTACATATCGATACTACCTCAGAAATATCAGCATACTTGCGACCTTCTATTACGAATTAAAAAATGGACATTCAGTTGGTCGTTTCCCATACGAGCGACCTCCTATTGAGTTGAAAAAATAGTACAATCGCGTAATATTTTTTTGTTGGTGACTAGAGCTGTCAATTTGACAATCCCCCTAATTATTGGCCATGACCCACATGTTGGAGGGGCCAAGAAATTTTATAATTTAAAATGCCCCAAAAAAGAAAGCCCCCAGCACCAAAAGCACCATAAAATTTTGTGGACTTAATGGGCCTATTGGTCTTTTTTTTTTTTATTTAAAAAAGTTTAACAATTTTTTATTTTTTCACTGATAAAAAGATTTTCGATTTTTTTCGATAAAAAATAATTTTTTATTTTTTTCGAATTTTTTTTTTATTTTTTTCACAATTTTTCCGAAAATAAAATCTCAAAATTAACAAAATATTGAGGGTCTATAAGACCCATAACCCCTCCTTTAAACTCTATGAAATAATAAACCGAAATTTTAAAAAAATTATTTTAATTAAAAACTTAAAATTAAGAACTTAATAAAAAAAAATTGAAAAACCTTATAATTATAGACTTTTTTGACAATTCTATTAGTGACCTTTTAATAAAAAAAACAATTTAAATTATATCCAAAAACTTAAATATATTCTACTCTCTTCGTTAGATACTCATCTGACAATTTTTTACACATTAAAAAAATATATAGGAATGATGTAGGTAACATTCATAATATAATAAAAAATAAATAAGATTACATTGAAAATTAATAAAATAATTTCATTTTGAATATTTTTTATGGGACACAAAAATAGACTTTATATTCCATCTGTCGGTAACGTGTGGACGTTAATTATTGTAGCCATAGTCTATAAATAATCTGTTTTCAGGTTTCTAGAACATTGGCAAGATAAAAGGACTTTTACATGGCTTCTAGAACATGGAGAATGTACTATGGTATAGTACAGGTCGTGTTCAAAAGACAACCATTTAGTGTTGGACTATTTTCTCGATTTAATTATCATTTTAATCTTATAATTATAAGTATGAGTAATTTAATTAATTTTTCATAAATTAAATTTATAAAATAATGAATTAACCTTTTAAATTAAATAATATTATTCAATTTTCTATAAACATAACTATTTTTTTGGAAGTCACTTATCAAACCAATGATAGATTATAATTACCTTCAATGATTTTTCTGCATAAAAAAATATAATTTTCAAAATTATTGAAATTTTTTTTATACTCAAAATAAATCTAAATTACAAAAAATTATTAAATTGACTAATATTATTTAATTTAAAGTATTTATTATTTTGTAAATGTTAAGGACTAATTAAATCACTTAATTTTTTAAAATCAATTATATAATTTAAAAAAAATAAAATATTAATTTATAAATTATATTTTAAATTTAAACTCAAAATTTTGCATATATATGTGAGAGTTTCTAATATTTATTATTTTTTAGTGACAAAAAATAAAATATTATTACTTATTTATTCCATCTCAGAAATTTCAAAATTTATTTATAAATTTATGTTTTGTATTTTTTTTATTTCTATTTAATTTATATACATATTTCAACAGTAAACTATAAGGTGATTTGAATGAGTCGGAGTGACATAGAAATAATAACTTTAACTATTATATCTCATAAAAGTTATTTAAAATAATTAATAACATGATTATTTAAAAAAAACTAATAAATATGATCATATATAGTATTTAACAAATTCTATTAGATATATTAATTAACCAACGACACACTTTTTAATACTTTATTGATTTATATTGATTGATTAATTAATCTGATAATAAGTTGAAGTATAATATTCTAACGAATTTTTATCACGCTACCTTGCTTTGTTAAAGTTGGAATTATATATGTATTGGTCCAAACTTTCCTTTTCACTCTCTTGTGTTTGAATCAAACAAATTGGGTTTGGAGCTATCTTCCATCACATCAATGATGATTCGATGGTGCCAAAGGTCTTTTGGGATTCTTAAAATATATATTACATATAGTACAAGTTATAGCTAAAAGTTACATAATTAATACATTTGAAGATATATGATGTTAAATTATTTTTTCTAAAAAATAAATATAGCAATTCCCACAAATATTTATTAAATACATTTATTATTTTTTAAAAGTAGTATGTTAATAATTATAACAAAAAAAATTGTTGAATGCATCTAAGGGTATAATACTCCTTCATAAAAAATGAGTAGGTTGATTCTAACATTTCCATATATATGAGAATAATCTTCATTGTTAAAAAAAAATAATAGAAGAAAATAATTTGCTTTTTTAAGATGATCACAAACATAATCAAAACCATTTTTTTTTTCATTTCCCTTGTTGTATACACATGTCCTCCTTTTATATTATGAAATACAAAAACCGAAAAGAGCATGAAGTAATGAATGAGTTCAATATCAATAATGGTTTTGAAAATAATTTTCAACTCGTATAAACCAATTCAAGTACTAATTGTAATAATAAAATAGCCTATTAAATTTATATGTTTTTAAAAGAGAACAATTTTTAAAACTATTAAATCTTTTTATTGTTTGGAAGCAAACTTATAATTGAGAGTTATGGTGACCGCAAATTTAATATATTCAAATGTTATTATTACTAATGACAATTTAAATTTTAGAGTTTTTTATGACTTAAATATATTATAATATTTTTTAAAAGATAAAGATGATAAAGAAACAAAATTTAAAAGATACAATAAACAAGTGAACACAACAATTATTAGATTTTTGTTGATTCGTTCAACATCGAAATAATTTGTAAAATAAAAAAAATATATATATAGAAAAAAACATTATATAATACTCTACTCAAAAGTTAGAAATTCAGTATAGTTTGAGGAATTATTTTTACATTATTATTATTATTAATTAATTTATTTATTTATTTAATTTTGATTTTATTTTTATTTTCTCGAGGTTAAATTTATGTCACCTGGATTTTGTTTTTTTTTATTTGTTAACAAATTTTTTAGCTTAAATAAACACATTTTCTTGAGCTTCAATAAACTCCCCTCCACGAGAAGCATGACGAAGAAGGCTCACCATTGTTATCTCTTCTCATACACCAGTATATTTAAGATCAAGCTCCAGTATTTAATATTTCTGATACTAAATAAAATCTAATTAATTTGTTTGATAGAAATTAAAACCTAATTGAAATCACAAACATTTATATGACCACCAAATATACGAGTCATTAAGACACTTTCTTGTTAAAAAGAAAAAATGCAAGTGTCAAATTAGTAGTAAAAATTTAACGTTATAACCTCAAAAGATACAGTTCAAATACCTACACAGGACTCAATTTTTTTTAAATGATAACTAAAAATAAACCTCCATTCAAAAACTTTCTTCTATTATTAGTAAGTCTTTTATTTTCTCTTAAATATAATATAATATTTTAAAATATTACAATTATTTTTTAATTTTAAAATATATAATAAATATCATTGTAATTAACTCACACAATTGCGATGTCTCAAATTTAAAAATTTAAGACTTAATGACAATGTTTCTATATTGCTGGCTCTAATTCTAATTATAATAACTTTTTGAATATCTTCAAATGTATTTAATGTTTATATATAAATTTTTCACATTCATCTAAAATTCTCGTCTTTTGTATATTAGTAAATGTATTTAATTTCTCAC
>JBBPBS010000207.1:12099702-12170546 GCA_037974835.1 Cicer judaicum | reverse complement strand
TAAATTAAAAATATGAAAAATTTACAAAATTTAAATTTAAATTTTTACGACGTGTTATTTCAATTTTATAAATATTAATCATTCTACATCATTTTATCATATGTCACGTTATTTAAAATATTTCAAATCATTATATTTTATTTAAAAAATTAGAGAAAATAATTAAAATTATTGGCTTTTAAAATAAAAGAACTAATTTTGTGAATTAGTAAAAATAAATAAACTAAAATTACAATTAAATTAATTAACTATTATAGAAAAATGAATAAATAGAATAAACATAATAACATTTTAACAAAAATATTTTTTTTTATCTAGAATGTCTGTAGTATTAATTAAATTATACAATTAAAAAATAATTAACATTAAATAAAACAAATACATTATAGAATAAACTTTTTACAAATAAATTACTCATTAAATTTTTTTGTTAGAATCGTCATTGTCATCTTGTTAAAAAAAGTCTCGTTGTGGTTGCCATAACTTATAAGAAATATATTCATGTGATAACTTGTATTGGACCTAATACTACTCTGTAGGGTTGAGGTCTTAACTCTTAACCTACTTGGTTACATTTACTTTTTCCGTTACTTAAACTTAAACTTGTGTTTTTTTATTTGTATACTTTAAGATTATATTTTGTCTAACTCTACTCTGATTAGAGTAATTAACTTTTTGAGAGATGTAGTAATATATTTTTTGATATATACTTCTCAACATATACAAATCTACTAAATTATTGTAGACAGACTTTATATAAAATTTAATTAATATAAAAAAGTATGTTGAAAAATATGTATTATTAATGTTTTTTTTTATCTTTTAAATGTTTCATAATTTAACTATTAAATGGTTGAAAAATTTGAAAATGAATTTATGATAATACATCTACTTCCATTTAGGAGATATTATCTTTTGTTGATTTCATTTTATTGAGGAGATATGTTAAATTGATGAAGTAATGAGGGTGAGAGATGTGGATATATTAGGAAGAAAATTATATAAAAAAATTATCATTGGTAATTGAAAGTATAAAAAAAATGATATTTATCAAAAAACATAAGGATGATGAGTAACTTGTTTTTTTTACTACCTTACATGTATCTTAATTTTTTGTTTGACAAATAACTTTTTCTATGATGATATTAGGGTGTATAAATGTGGTTCAACATGAATCAATATATAAAAGTTATTTGAAATTTTCACAAACTTCAATGATAAAGTCAAAACCCTCCTCATTATTAAAGGTGATTGAAGGATTTTAAAGAGAAGAGAAGAGAACAAATATTTAAAAAGATGTCATTTGTTCAATTTAAAAAAAGTATTTAAGGGACAAAAGTCTTCCGTATTTACTTTTGTTCTTGTCAATTTTAGAGAGATTTGTAGGGGATGAAAAGAGTCAAAATAATTAATAAATTATTTAAAATAACTTCACTTCACTTGAATTCAACATAAATTCATTTCAAATTCTAATTCATTCTCCTATTTTAAATAAAATGTAATTACTTATCTACCCTCTCCTCTCCACATTTTTGTTGAACAAAAGAGACAAGAAGTCTGAGACAATAACTTGATCATTATTCGTTTAATAAAAATAAATGATAATAAATATGTTCTTTAAAATTTAACTAGCTTAACCAACATCAATCATGTTACCGTCTTAATCGTAAAGACGAGTTAAGTCGTTAACTTATAATTTTAAGAAGTGTCATCAATTTATTAAAATTTCAAATGAGTTTTAAGTATTGATCTTCGATGGACAACATCCACCTTAAAATTTGTCTAAAATAGTAAAATTAAGATAAGAAAAATAACTAAATTTAAAAAATTTATAATAAATTACATTGAGTGTAAATGAAAAGTGTAACTATCTTGTGTTAATTTAATTAATGTTTGATTGGTAACTTTAATAAATTTATTGATGCCACATAAATATTTAAGTAGCATGAATTGAATTATGAAAAGGTACTCTAAAATGTTTTTGCTCTAATTTGGAAAAACACATTTTCTTTGTATTTAGAACTGGTTATTTGTATCTCTCTCTATTTCTATGAAGAAATTGTCTATTTTTCACAGCTTAAAATTAAGCTCACTTTGTTTTATAGTTATTTTCTTAATCATGTTATAGGTATAAAACATTCAACGATGTTTGATTATTATTACACTTATTTAGAGAATATGTTGCATAGGGAGTAGGTATCTCCTTTCTTACTTTTTTAAATTAAAAATTTATTAAAAATAAAAGAAAAAACAAACATTGGATGTACATAAACCTAAACCTATAAAATAAAATAAAAAATAAAAAAACATACAAAAAATATTCTTCAAATCAAGCAGGTTTTATGCCTCTTTAGCAAAAATTATATACTATAGTTTTCTTTAGCATACTTTTTTTTTTCTGCATCTTAGAAATTACATATGTAAAATGTTTTTAATTGACAATTGAACGATTCTTTGTAAAAGGTTCTTTATATGAAGTAAAACGATTTTGAAAATTATTAGCATCTCTATTCTTAAAAAAAAATAAAATATGTAAAACCTTTAATTCATGAGCATTCTTGGGATATATATTATCATAAGTGATAATAACATTTTGGTATCATCCATTAAATCTTTTGAATTTAAATTTGCTTTCAAATCTGAATGAATTCGATGATTTTGGACACTATTATCTTCTAACCCTACATTACTTCAGCTTTTCGATCATGTCCAAACTGATCAAAACTCGAGTAAAATGCTCTAATATTTTTGTTTTAGTTGCTTCATCAAGAGATAAAGAAATGTGAATGATTGGAGCAAGGTTGAATATAATTTTTGACCTCCATTGTTCTCGAGGTAGATTGTAGATGTCAATCCAATATTTAGCCTTTGTGTTTCTTACCAACTTCAATTTAAAATATTTAATCCAAGTTGAGGAAATTTTCGAGCATAAACATGAATCTCCTATTTCGATTGTGGTATTTATTTTCTTATTTGGACATCATTTAAGTCTGAGATAAGGTTCCCCTTATCACTTATATGACATTTTTCATTATGTTCAATTGTGTGAATATTTAAGTCTTGATTCTCACTACATAAAATGGAAATTGGCAATAATTCATTAAAAAAACTTCTTCACTCACACTCTCCCCTTGAAGGGAATATATATATATATATATATATATATATATATATATATATATATATATATATATATATGTGTGTGTGTGTGTTGTATTACTAAGAATGTAACATCCATACTTGTTGAGACAAAATCTCAATTTAATGTTTTGATGAAAATAAACAAAAAGTTAATTAAGAATGTTAATTATGATTCTAAATGTTATTTTAATTTAACTTGTGCTTTTGAGTGAATTTAATCAAAGCAAAGCAAAGAAAACAACAACAGCAACACTAAAACAGAGAAAGAGCTCCAACTTCAAAAAAAGTTCATCACAGCATGTTGGTCAAACTTTTTCTACATCTTTAACAAAGAATCTGCCTAGGAAATTTATTTATATCTAATTAGTACATGGCAAGGAACAAGTAGGACTCATTCAAGCTCAAATAGGCTATTTGATCACAAAATTAAAAGGGCCCAAAGATGGACAAAAGTCATGATGAGTGTGTAAACTCCAAAAAATCAAATGTCAAGAAAGCTCAATCAATCTTGACATATGACAAGGAAATCACAAAAGAAATCCAGGTTGATCAAAACGGGAGCTCCAGAATGATTATTTAAGCTCCAGAATGTTCACTAAAAAAAACCAGAACGTTCTCCGTTTTCTGCACAATAACAGCAGACTTGCATCAGCTCTGTTTTAGCCTGCAATTCGTTTCTAATCTTCTCCAGCTGCACTCAAGACTCAAGATGGAGAATGTATCATCCAAGATCAATGAAGAAGCATCAAGGACACTGTCAAAAAAGTACAGGACTGCTTTAAATGCTAAATTCAAAAGTGAAAAAAGGCTATGTCATAGCATGATTAGTTTAGTCAAAGTACTGCCTTTAAACCAGAAAAAGCATGGCCTCTCCAACAGCTCTTTCGTACTTATCCAGTGCATCTTCAGCCTATAAATAGAAGGCCTCAATCAAGTATGAAAGCAAGAAATTCAAGTGCTAAGAAATCCATAAATCAATCATCACATACACTTGAAATTCTGTAAAACAGAGAATCATACATTCTGCTTTCGCAAAACAGCAGCTGCTATATATTCATATATTAGATTGCGAAATCAGCACTAAATCATTTGTAAAGAATCACTTCTCAAACAAGAGTTGAGAAATCTTAGATTCTGTCAAAACAATCAAATTGTAAAAACTCAAACTATAAGAGTTTCTTAATAGTTTGTTTAAAGATTACATCCTATCAAGGTTAGATAGGTGTTGTTATTGCTTTCTGGGTGGAAAGTAATAGAGATTGAATTAGATCAAGGTGGATCTAGAATAGGTGTTGTAAGATCAAGAAGGTTACTTGCTTTTAAACACTTAGTGGAAAATCTCACAGTGTGAGGACTGGACGTAACCCACGTTGGGTGAACCAGGATACATCTTTGTGTGTTATTCTCTTTCCTATCTCTCTCTTTATTATACTGATTTGATTAACTGAGATAACATAAACTGATTTTCTGCTAATCCAGGAACGTTCTCCGTTTTCTATTTTCATAACCAAGATCATTCTTGAGTTATTTTCTTAAGTTTTAACAGAAATTTTTAAAAGGCACATTTACAATTCAAACCCCTCTTTCTTGTAAATCGACATTGTTACTTCAATACTAACATGAAATTTCTTTGTCGTAGGATTGTAACATCGATACCTCTTTTGATTTGGACAATATCCAATGACAATGCATGTTTCTACTCTTAGATATAATTTAGATCGAGAGTTAGGGGTATACGTAAAAACAATATAACCAAACACTTTTAAAGATAAATTAGTATGCAATCTACATGTTGGAAAAAAGTTTTTGACAACATCCAACGTTGTGTGATAATATAACACCCGAGGAAGTATCATGATTATGATATATGATGTGAGTATATGTTTCTTAAATACAGGCTTAGTTTATTTTGAGTGATGTCAAAAATTGGTTGAAACTAAATGTTGTAACTAAGTTTCTCTCAATAATCTTTCATACTTTAGGATATGAGAAAATCAATACTTTAAATTTGCATTAAAATCATTTTGTAAAGTTATTTTAATTTTTGAAAATGTTGCATTAAAATCACAAATTTTACATATTTTATCTGTGTGATTAGAATCATGCAGAAAATTGATTTTAATCAGGTTATGAGAATCATCATTCGAATAGCCTTATCTAAACTATTTAAAATTGGAATTTATGTAGATTTGAATTACTAAATGAATTTTGACAATATATTTCGAATCACACTATAGGTGATTCTAATCACCATGTTAAAAACAACTTTGAATTGGAGTTATATTTATTCAAATCAATACTATTGTGATTTGAATCACCCACATTTTTTTTAATGCATCATAATTATAATTCTTCTCTATTTTCTCTCTTACAAAGAATTTGAAAACTCTTACAAACTATTTGTTGTGAATGATTGTTTGTGAGATTCTTAGATAGGAAGATCTTTGTAGTTGTTGAGTGTTCAATTGATTGTGAGATTGAATGATATGCTTCGTCATCATCTACAATCAAGAGGAAATGAAAAAATAATTTATTTTCACCCTAATAGGGGATAATTGGGGTTTTAATTAGTTTTCTATTGATTTTTCAAGTTTTGAAGGAGTCAAATAAACAAGAGGTAAAGATTTAAGAGTGAATAGTTCATAAATGTTGGATTTTGCAGTTGGATCAATTGGGATTCATGATGATTTTTGAAGGATTTATCAATAATTGAAGATTTCAAGATTCATAAAGAGTTGAAGGCCTTGACCTAAATAATGTTTGTTTAATTGACTCAAGGAGCTTCTTATTGCAATCATAACAATTCATCATTTACTATAGTGGAAAAAAATCTTTCATCAATTGATGAGAGGATTAGATGTAGGTCACAAGCGGGGACGAAGTGATCGGACTAAGATAAATTTGGTGTTGCTTTCTTTTTCACTTACTCATTTTCAGTTCAATAATTAATTGATTAAGTGATTTTAGGTCAATGTAAAAAATAAATTGCACAAGTGTTGATTAAAATTGTGATAAATTTTTTGATTTAGTTGTGTGCAGAAAAATGCTTCACAATTGATTGAAAAATAATTTTGTACTTAGTGTGACTTTTAGTTGTATTGATAATTGATTTATCATCTTGTTTTTAGACATAAGGTGAAAAATAAATGTCTAGTGTTTGTGCATAATTTTAATTAACGTTCATCTTAATCCTTGCATTGTTGTAGTTCTTAGTGTTAGTATTTGGTGTTAAGTTTGATTTAGTTCTAACTGAATGTATTATTCAATTTGTGTAATGGTTGTTGATGGATATTTATTAATTTCTTAATTGAAGTATCTCTCCAATTAGAGAATTAACACATTGAACTATTGCTATTAAAGTCTAGTTTTTTGCAATAAATCTCAGTTTTCATCAATAGTTCCAATAGGCATAACTTTCTTTTAAGAAAAAGTTTAAAATCATTTTCATTTGTTGTGTGCAAGGAATCTATTAACTCCCCGTCTAGATTCAATCTACGATCGATCCTATCAAGTGGCATCACGAGCCTTGATTTTTCTTGTTTAAAAGGTGTAAAAACCTCAAGAATTAGTCCTATTGACTTACCAAATCTAAGGATGTGTATAATAGAGTCCTCGTATTCAAAGGAGAAAACTATGTCTATTGGAAAGATTGTATGAAAGTCCAAATCATATCTCATGATATGTAGGTTTGGAAATTAGTGATAAATGGACCTTTTATTCCAACCATTGTAACAAATGGTAAAACTATTGACACACTCGAGTTTTATTGGACTGACTTAGATAAAAAAAGAGCAATATGATTAGAAGACACAAAATATTTTGATCTTCTCAATGGGAGTTGACGAATATTATTGTGTCTTTCATTGTCAAAAGTAAAATCAAGTTAGAGGAACATAAGCAAGAGCTCATTCAATTGGCCAAACATGAAGGTAGCTAAAAAAAGATGGACGAGGATAAGGAAAATTACAATGACAAGAAGAATGTAGCTCTCAAAGTTGAATCATCCAAGGAAATTGGAAAAGAGTTATCGAATAATAGTGACTATGACAAAAAAGACTCAAGCGACAAAGAGTTGAGCAAGTTCGTAAAGCAGTACAACAAGTTCATCGATTACTAAAAATTTTGTTTTTAGTGACCAAAATAAATTGGTCACAATAGTAGTGACTAGAGCTGTAAAAAAAAACCCCAACTACAAGCCCTATAAATTTTTTTTTATAAAACCTCTATTATTAGACCCCTTATCAAAATAATTTTTTTAAGATTTTGGCCCATTATTTCAGGGGGTTTTAGGCCCCCAATATTTTATTAATTTTGAGTTTTTTTTTTAAAACATTTTATCAAAAATAAAATAAAATTTTTTTATCGAAAAATTTATTGTCAAAAAAAATCGGATATTTTTTATCGAATAAAAATCGAATATTTTTATCGAAAAAAAATCGGAAATTTTTTATCGAAAAAAATTGGACATTTTTTATTGAAAAAAATTGGACATTTTTTATTGAAAAAAATCAGAAATTTTTTATAAAAAAAAAAATAAAAATTTATTGTGAAAACATGAAAAAATTTATTTTTCAAAAAACAAAATCGATTCTTTTTTAAAAAAAGTGGGCCTATGGGCCCACTAAGCCCACAAAATTTTAGGGGGACTTTTAGTTTGGGAGGCATTGTTTTTTGGGGCCTTTTAAATTATTAAATTTTTTTGCCCCTCTAAAATGTGGGCTGGAGCCAATAATTAGGGGGCTTGTCAAATTGACAGATCTAATAGTGACCAATTTAGAGATCGATTATTTGGAATAATTGACTAATTTTAAAATTGGTCACAAAATTATTTTAGAGACTAAATTAGTAATTGAATTATTAGCATATGAAATATCTCTCACTAAAGAAATTTTTTAATTCACAACTTAATGTTTAATCTAATTTCTTACCAATGTTCATGATTGGATTAGTGACCACTCATTTAGTGACCCAAAACTCGGTCACTACTTTATAAGTTTAAAATAATTTTAACATTTTGACTTTCATGCGACTTCTTTAAATTATTTCCCTCTCAATCTCTCACAATCTCCCTTTTTAGTTTCTGATAAGGATCTCAAGAGCATGATGATGATTCATATTTTAATAAATTAAGATAAATTTTATTTATTTTAATTTGGTTTGTATTAATTCTTAGTTTGCTGTGATTTGGAATTGTAATAGTTTTATTATTGATTTAGTTTTTTTTATGTGTAAGTGAAGATACTTTACTTCCTTACATTAAGTTTATGTTAAAAATAAATAAAAAGATGTAAGACCTATATGGGCCTAGAGAATGGTGCCACTTATGACCCATTTAGGTTTAGAGATAGACTTAGTATAAATAAGCATTTGTAACCTCATGGAAGGGTAGATTTTGAATATTGTTTTTGTGAGGCTTTGCTCTCTAGAGTTCTTGAAAGAATTCATCTAGAACTTATCAAGGTTGTTAACCCTTATGGCGTTCTTATTGGTTTATCAATCCTTAGATTGTGGCACCATTTTGTTCTTGGTTTCTTTGTTGAATAATAATATTGAGTTTCCTTTACATCAAACCCTAATACTCCAATTCTTCCAATTTTCGTGATCAGTAGCTTGCGTTCATATCTCGAGTTCTATATACTAGTTTTCGGTGATTCAAAAGCCTAACTTGCGTTTCTGAACGTCATCTTTCATCTCGTTTTGGAATTGGCAGAATCGGAGTTTCGCAGCGCCGTTTATCGCATTCTCCAGCTATACGTGATTTTTCACTCAAATTTGTAAGTTTCCGACCTAGAACGATCCTTAAAGTAAACCATGACTATTAGGATCATATCAGTTTCACTCTCACCAAAACCATAAATTTCTCCTAAAATCCTTCCTCTTAAGAAACTTCGTCCCAAAATTACATAGTAGGAGGTTTTGAATTAGAAGACAAACTGAGCAACAAATATGAATCGAAGCAAGAGGAACATATATTTGAGCAAGAGAATGAGAAAGGAGGATGGATGGAAGAGGTTTGCAACCATGATGTGATGACTGTTAGCTTTCAAGCTTTGTTATTTCAAGTGCAAGAGTAATGGTAAACTAGAAATCGTGTATTGAATAATATATTGTTATGTTTATTGAGATGAGTATGCTATTTATACATAGCCTCTATTACATTGTTTCTAACTAACTACTTCTTAACTAACTAACTAAGTGGTTAATTAGTTAGTTGATTACATACCATCAAACTAACTTGAATTACACAAAACTTAATAAGGAGAACGTTCTCCGTTTTTCAGTCACAAACTGAGAGAGTTATTGATTTCCAACACTTTCTCTTAATTCAAGTTTCTGAGTTTCTTAGCTCTTCATATCTACTTGTTCTCAAGGCCTTGGTCATTATATCAGCCAATTGAACTTTAATTTGGCAATAAATGAGCTTCAATTTTCTTCTTCCAACTTGATCTCTTAAGAAGTAAAACATTGTCTCAATGTGTTTGCTTCTTCCATAAGACACAGGGTTTTTTTTGCCAAATTTATTGCTGAAAGGTTGTCAATCAGCAATGGAATTGGCCTGCAAATTTCAATTTTCAGCTCTGTTATTAATGATTCCAACCACAATGCTTGGCAGGCTGCATAGCTGCCAACAATGTATTCAACTTCACATGATGATAGTGTTATCACAGGTTACTTCTTTGAGCTCCATGCTATTGGTGATTTCATGAATTTGAACACATATCCTGAAGTGCTCCTTCTATCATTCTTGTCTCCACACCAATCTAAATCTGAATATTCCTCTAAGTCTTCATTTTCATGTTTTAAATCTGTTGCAAACATAATTCCATGCCCAATTGTGCCTTGGATATATCTCATGATTCTCTTCACTGTCAGCCAATAAGAGTGCTTGGGTCTCTCCATGAATCTGCTTACCACTCTCAAACTATAGCTGATGTCAGGCCTTGTATTGCACAAGTATCTTAGGAAACCAACAACTTGTTTGAATAAAGTCGAATAAGCCAACTCCTCTTCAATTTCTATTTCCAGCTTTGCATTAATCTCCATTGGAATGGCTGCAGGGTTGCAATCAGCCAAATTGAACCTTCTCAAGATTTCTCTAGCATACTTATTGTGATGCATCAACATGCCTTCTTCAGTTTTAGCAAACTCCATGCCCATAAAGTAACTCAATTTGTCCAAGTCTGTCATTTCGAACTCATCCTTCATGATTTATTTGAATTCGATAATTGCCTTGTTGTTGCTGCTAGTTACCAATAAGTCATCAATATATAGGCACAACAAGATCATTGTAGATTCACCATTTAGTGTGGAATGTTTCACACAAACTCCATATTCCCTTGTGCATTTGATGAATCCAATGCCAATTAGAAATGAATAAATTCTTTTGTTCCAAGCTCTTGGTGCTTGCTTCAAACCATATAGAGTTTTCCTCGATCTGAGTACTTTATCCTCCTTTCCCTTAATCACAAAGCCTGGTGGTTGAGAGATATACACCTCTTCTTCCAACCATCCATTCAGAAATGCAGATTTCACATCAAGCTGGCACATCAGCCAGCCCCTAGCACATGCTAGTGCTATCACAAGCCTAGTTGTCTCAATTTTGGCCACTAGAGCAAACACTTCAGAATAGTCTATACCTGCTCTTTGTAGGAGTCCCTTGGCAACTAATCTAGCTTTTAACTTAGCATTATTCCATGTGGATTCAGCTTTAACTTGTAGACCCATTTTACTCCAATATGCTTCTATTTTGGAGGCAAATCTTTTAAGTACCATGTTTGATTCTTCTCAATTGCATCGATCTTTTCCACCATTGCTTTCTTCCAGGGTCATTTCTTCAACGCATCTTCAATATTTAAAGGTTCTGCATCAGTAGATAAGGTAAAGTGTACTAAGTCTCCACTATTGTCAACTTCACTATCATTGTTCTTTGAGATATGCTTGACTCAACTATCTTTTCATCTCTATTTCCATTGGTATGTTGCTCATTTTGTACATGCAAAGGAATTTGTGATGATTGGTTTGTGTTGTTGGTTGCTTGCTCCAAGTCCCAGTGTTGGTTGTTGGCAATTTGCTTATGTTTCAAGTTCCAGCTCTCATGTTCAACAATCTTGACATCCTTACTGACCACCACATTGTCTTTGATAGGATCATACAGTTTGTAGATACCTATTGGATGATATCCTACCAAGATCATTGCTTCACTTTTGTCCTGCAACTTTCTTTTCTTTTGGTATGATACATGTTTAAAACATATAGCACCAAATATTCTTAATTGCCCCACTGTTGGCTTTCTTCCACTCCAGATCTCTTTTGGTACCTTCTCTTTTTTCTTTGTTGGACGCTTATTCAGAATATAGACATCAATTGATGCAACTTCTCCCCATAATTTATGTGGCAGTCCCTTCTCTTTTATCATGCTTCTAGTCATTTCTAGAATAGTTTTATTTCTCATTTCAGCTAGGCCATTATGTTGAAGTGTGTAGGGAGTTGTTACCTCATGTTTAATTCCATTCTTGATACAAAAATACTTGAATTCATGTGAAGTATATATTGAGACAAACTCCATATTTAAAGTTTTGATGAAAATAAAAAAAAAGTTTAATTAAGAAAGTTAATTATGATTCTAAAATGTTATGTTAATTTAACTTGAACTTTTGAGTGAATTTAATTAAGAACGGAAGCAAACAAAGCAGAAAATACAACATTCTGTAGAATGATTTCTAGTTTCAAGAAATTTCATCATAACATATTGATAAATCATTTTTCACCTCTTTAACTAAGATTCTGCCTCAAAAATTTATTCAAATAAGATCAATACATGGCAAGGAACAATTAGGATTCATCCCAGCTCAAAAAGGTTATCAGATCACTAAAATAAAAGGACTTGAAACAGTCAAAATAAAACAGTTTGAAACTCAAACTGTCAAGAAAGTTTGATCAACCTTGATATATGATAAGACATTACAAAGGACATCCAAAATGATCAAAACAGGAACTCCAGATTGATCATCAAATCTTCAGAAAGATCCTGATTGATAATCAATCTTCGTTTTCTGCTTAACTCCAACAGTAGTATGTTCTCTTTTGCAATAACTTATAATCCTTCTCCAAACTTCTCTTGGGTACATTCTAGACTTAATATCGAAACTATACCATCCAAGATTAAGGGAGAAGCCTCAAAGGCTTTTTAACTAGAAGACAAAATTGATTTAAAGCTGTAACAGAATAGTTAAAGCAGTTTTAAATCAATTTAAGGCTGAATTGTTTTTATTCTAAAATATTGGTTTTAGTCAAAAATACATAGCACTACCAACAACTATTTTTGACCTTCATTAAATGTTTCTAATGCCTATAAATAGAAGGCCAATATCCATAATTAAAATAAGAAATTGAAGTGCTGTAAAATCCCACAAATCAATCACATACACATACTTGAAGTTCTAAAATTTCGCAAAGAAGAAGCAGTTCTAAATTCTCATATCAGATTGCTTAATTATTACTGAATTATTTGTAAAGAATCAAATCTCAAACAAGAGTTGATATATCTCAGATTCTGTCAAATACAATCTTATTGTAAAAACTCAAACTATAAGAGTTTCTTTATAGTTTGTTTAGATTGTATTGAATCCTATCAAAGTTAGATAGGTGTTGTTGTTGCTTTATGGGTAGAAAGTAATAAAGATTGAAATAGATCAAGGTTGATCTAGACTAGGTGCTGTAAAATCAAGAAGGTTCTTTGTTTTGAACACTTAGTGAAAAATCTCACAGTGTGAGGACTAGACGTAACCCAAGTTGGGTGAACCAGAATATTTTTTTGTGTGATATTCTCTATCCTATCTCTTTATTTGTTAAACTGAATTGATTAACTAAGATAAAACACAAGCTGGTTTTCTATTTTAAGCTAATCAAGGAACGTTATCTGTTTTATAATAAAATCAAGAACGTTATATGTTTTCATAACCAAGATCAATGTTGAGTTATTTTCTTAAGCTTTTAACAGGAATTTTTAGAAGGTACATTTACAATTCAAACGCCCTTCCTTATAAATCAACATTGTTACTTCAGTATATTCTCCATATGTCCTTAACACCTTGATGGATTCTCCAATTTGTTTTTCCATTTTAATCTTGAAGTTTTTGAACGTCTCTAATGCTTCATATTTGGTTTTAATCAAATAAATCCACAACATTCTACTAAATTCATCAACAAAAGTTATAAAATACTTATTACCTCCTAACGATGGCACTTCAAATGGTCCATATATGTCACTATGAATCACTCCAAGAATGTTGTCTGCTCTTGCTTGCACTTGTGATTGAAAGGAATTTCTTGGTTGTTTACCTGCCATACATACTTCACTCACCTTCTTAGGGACATCAATCATAGGAATTCCACCCACCATCTTCTTGACTCCTAGCTGTTGTAAGCTTCTGAAGTTTAGATGACCAAATCTTGAATGCCACAACCAGTTTTCATTAATTGAACTTTCTGCCTTCAAACATTGAATATCAGCAACTTGTATGTTGATGACAAATGTTCTGTTCTTTGAAAGAGGAGCCTTGAGTATCAACTTCTTGTGCATATCATACATTTATAAGGCATCGTTCTTCATGATCACTTGAAACCCCTTTTGAATCAGCTGCCCAATGTTCATCAATTTGATCTTCATTCTTAGCACATACAATACATTTTCAATCATTACTGTCTTCCCATTTCTTCTCTTAATCACCATGTTCCTAGCTCCCTCAGCTTCCAAGGTTCTATCATCAGGAAACCTTCTTTTACTCCTTCTTGATTTATCAATATCTACCAGCCATTCTTTATGACTTGTCATGTGATTAGAACAACCAGTATCAAGGAACCATACCTGGGATGGAGAATGTTCTTCAGTTTTGGTAGCCATTAACAAAACTATTTCTGAAGTTGGAGAACATTCTCCATATATGGTTGAAAATAGAGAACATTCTCCGTTTGTGGTAGCCAACAACAAGACTGTATCTGAGTCTAATGAAGAACATTCTTGAGCAACACATCTTCTTCTTCTTGGTTAGTTAGTTGATTACATACCATCAAACTAACTTGAATTACACAAAATTCAATAAGGAGAATGTTCTCCGTTTTTCAATCACAAACCAAGAACGTTCTTGGTTTCCAACAATAATGATGATAGATACACATCGGTGTGTCAAACAAAAGTTGTGATATTGTAAGTTTTGTTTTTGTTTCCATCTATATTTACTTTATTATTTCACTATTTTGTTCACATATTCTCTTCAAATGGTTCAAAGAATAAAAATTATAGTTGATATTGTTTTTACATTTGTGATGCCTTTGTTTTCAGTGCAAGTGAGTTGGCAGAGACTTCTCCTCTGTTTTTTAGTTCTTTAGTTTGCATTCTAGTATTTTTGTTGTTTGTTAATTCTTTGTCTATTTATTTTGTAGACAAAGACTTTGATGCATCAATATGCGTTCTTTGATTCTTTTTAAACTCTCTTTCTATTTTATTATGCATCATATATATATATCATACCCTTTTTATCATTGAATGATATATGAATATATCATATTTAGCAAACTTTACATGATTTTATAAAAGTGTCATTTTGGTAAATACCATTCATTGGTTTAACTTTTGCTCTTTAATTTTTGAGGACATGAATTTGTTATGAAATCAAATGAATAATTATTGTATGTTGTTAAATTTACTTTTTCAGAAGGACTCTTGGCATACTATTATACTATTGGCTTATCACCGTATAAATATACACACATTTATAATTACTTATGTGATTAGAAGAGAGAAAAAAAGTAATAAAAGTTTACATGTACCTATCTTATCTAAGACCAACAAGATATGTGATTATTTTAAAAAATAATTACTAGTAGACATACTTTTTACTTTTAAAAAAATATTAAATAACTTTGCAAAGTTTTCAATTTTTTTTTTTACTTTAAATAATTTGACATATAAACATATTTTTAATGTTATTCGATTTTATTTCGTAAAAATATAAATTTTAATCAATATGATTTTGATGTTACTCGAGTTTTTTTAGTGGACTTTATTATGAAAATAATTATGTGTTAATAATATATATCTTATAAATTTAAATTTTATAAAATATATTTATTTTTTTATTATCATTTTCAAATGTCATCAAATTTGTTAGATGACTCATAAGAATGTGAATGTGGAAAGTTGTTTGGTTGTTTCTTCCGTTGATATTTTGCACGGTTTCAATTACCCTTAAGGTAGCAACTAACCTTTCCTAATTAAATTTCTCACTGCCCTCCACTTAGGGTAATGTTCAAACCTTCTATGAAATTGCCACCTTGTTTTTTTCCTCTTTGTTTGTTCACCACTTAAAGACATCCCTTTAAATGTGTCTTTTCACCCAATTTGGCAACTGGCCAAAACAACCTATATAGCCACTTGAAACCCTAGCACCAATCCATTAATAAAACAAGCAAATATTACTTCATGTCAATCCATTAATAAACAAATTTCAAGTTTTCTTTTCAATATTTAGTAAAAAAAAGTTTTTTTTAAATATAAATACTTTTTTATATTAAAAGAAGTACTTTCAATATTATTTAAGCCTATCACCACTTGATGAAGTCATTCTTATCACAAAAATATTTAGCACCTAGTCTCATGACAAAAAGAGATTACTTTGTTTTTTTGTTTTTTTAGAAAGAAAAAAACAAGAGACTAATTTTTATATATTTACAATGTAATATCACACTATAATATCACTTTATTATATTAGTTTTTAATGAAAATTTCTTCACAAATAATATCCTAAAAAACATAGAAAGAAAATACTGGTTCTTCCTTACCTTGGCTTTTTTTGAAATGTGTGAAATAAAATAATGGACCATCACATGTTTTTTATTTTTTATTTTTTGAAAAGTATCACATGCTTTTATAGAGTAGGCAAGGAACCTCTCATATATTTGAAAGTTGTAATTGTCATATATATTGACTCCTATCACAAATCAATTTCCCTAGACTAGACTATGTAACACTTACTACCCTCTCTATTGTACAACACATCCTTTATCAAAATTCTCAACTTCACTTTTAGTTTTCAACGTAGTTTTAATTGTATTTTATTTAAATTGTACTATCATAAAATTATATGTATATTTTTAAGTTATTAACATTTCCATTACATTTATGATAGTTAAAATACATCAATAATTCATAAAGTTAATTGAATAAAATCATCAATTTTTTCTTTTATGTATTATATTTTCTTAATTTGTATACAATAATCAAATGCATCTATCATTGTGGAACAAATGGATTAATTTCCAACAATAATTTTTTGACAAATGAAAAAATATATATTCATGAATAAGAAAAAACAATCTCAAACATAAAAAGATTCAAAAAATTGGCTAATAACAACTAGAAGTGAGAGTTGTTATTTGCTTCTCATGCACCTAACAAGAACATCTACAAATTTAGTATACATGTGTTTCTTCAAGTACATTCTTTGCACTTTGTTTCTTCCATTCATCCCCATTTTCTCTCTTACCAATTGGTTTTCAAGTAAAAACCGAAGATTTTGTGCAAGGACATGATTCCCTCCACGTCCAATAGGATGAAGAAGACCAGTCACATTATGTTCCACAATTTCCTTTGTTCCTCCAGCATTTGTTCCAAGCACCTATCATTAAGTTTATATAAAATAGGAATATTTCAATATTCATTTGTACCATTCAAGAAACTCTACACTAATTAATTAATAAGCAAAGTCAAATTTAGTCAAGTTTGTATTATCTTCTAGTTCTTACTTACCGTAGCTTATCAATTAAATAAAGGGCCTTGCTACCTACACCCCCACGCCAAATTAAAAAACAATTGGAGTGCTACCTTCACTATGATAAAATCATTACATATTATGAAGTTAAATGAGATAGCTCCTCAAACTAATATTAACATAAATGAGTTTAAAAAACTTATATATGAAATGTTTATAAGATTCTTTTAGTATTTTCTTTTTTATAGGTGACTTTAGAAAAAATTATCAAACATAGAGGATCTCTATAAAATTAGTTTTATAGTTCTAAACTAAAAAAAGTAACAAATATTTCAAACAAATAAGTCATTACACAAATGCCATACCGGAAGACCAAATGCCATTGCTTCTATTGTCACACGTCCAAAGGTTTCCCCCAATCCCTATACACCATTTTGCAAATTAGCACAAATATATATACATATATATATATGAAGATGCAAAACACTTATATGAAGAGTCCAAGTTATATATAAAGCACTAGCAAGACACTTATTATATCATACTACTTGAGAGCTTTTGCATAAATAAATAATCTAATTCTTTCCTCAATAAACACTTATGTGATGCAAAAGTTTATATCTAAGTTGTTTCTACACGCGAATAGGCAACAATAGTAAATTTATTTATTTTTTCCGTAGAAGATGTGATAAATATCACATAAATTTACGCACAATTGCAAAGTTTCAAATTTGAACTCAAGACGAAGAGTCCAATCAAATAATATCAACGTTTTTTAACTGAACTATAACATCAATATTAATAAATGTTACACAAGCTCTATATACAATATCTTACCATTCATGTTGTAAATTGAGGATTGTGAAAAATAATTGTTTGTTCAAAATTTTCTATGCTACATTATTATAGTACTGCTATGACCTCTATGACAATATTATGCATTAAATATCTAAATCATATATATGAATTGTTAAAATTTCGTTACACTACACCTCTATTATAACCGCTATTCAACATAGTTTCTTTAAACTACACCATCGAGAAAATTATTTAAAAATTAAATTGATATGAACATAGAATAATTTATTGAGTTAAATATACTTTTAATACTTATTAATTTTTCTTCAACTTTTAGTCTCACAATACAAGATGTTTCAAACAGATTTATAACATAAGACTAAACAAATTATCCTTCATAATAAATACTTTAATCACAATTTACCTGAGAGTTTATGACATAAACATCAGCAGCAGAGTAAATTGAAGCAACATATGTTGTAGCTGGAGTCCACAAAACAGACTTTGACAAGTTTGAATGTTGTGACAAGAAACTTACAAGACTTTTAACATATTCCACCTTGTTACTCTTAGATCTCACAGAACCAATGAGAATTTTGAGAGATTGTTTCATTTTTCCATTGTTGTTGGTTAACAACACTTTCTTTCTGTTACTGTGAACATAAAAAAGTATACATCAATATTGCAATCAATAAATTTTGGTTTAAATATATTTTTAATTTCTTACATGATTATTAACCTTAAATTTTGAGTACAGAAGAAACATGTATTTTACTTTTAGATTCATGCACTAACCTGCTTATAGAACTACTTGAGACATTATTGAAATCCCCACTTCTATCCTTCAACATTGGCAACAATTTTCTAATATGATGTCTTCTAACCAAAGTAGAAACATGTTCTAATGATTTTTTCATTTTCTCATCTTCTTGAAATGTTTCATTTTCTACTAATGAACTTGCTGATTCAAGAAACAATAACTGACCCTTAGCAGGATTAATGCTACTTAGTGAAATCACAAGCATATCATTATCATTCAACCCGATTTCTCTTCGAATCGATTCGCGCAAAACCTTTCTTTTTTCATTCATTCCAGCTGCAAAAGCAAGTTCATCATTGACAGACAATGGAACAATTGCAGGGTGGAATCTAAGTCTTATGCTTTCTTCTTCACACCATTTTCGCCATTGCTTCGATTGCGATTCGGAAAGAAAAACCAGCATCTTCACTCTGTTCAAGACGTGTTTCGATCGATCGAAGTACTCTCTTCGATTTTCCATAATCCACCAAATTACTTGACTTGCACCAGATGGAAAATGTTCAATGTATTGTTCTGATAAAAATCAAGACAATTTTGTTCTAATAAGGCATTGTATAACATGATAGGAAGTTAAAAAAAAGGCCTAATAATTTAAAAAATAGCATGAACATATAAAATTAAGATAAAATTAAAGTTATGAGAATGACATTAACCATTAATTTCGTGTTAGTGTCAGATATTTACACATATCAGATAGAAATTAATGTTAATTTTTCATTATCCACTTTAAAAAAAAACATATAAAAGCAAATTTATTAATAAAACACACCAAATTCTAACCAACACTAAAAAAATCACAAAACAACAAAACTTTCACCAAATAATTAATTCATACCAATCCATGAAGCACAAACAGCTGATCCAGCAATGACAAGATCAGCAATCATTCCACTTTTGAAACTATGATCAACTTTATCTTCAACCACCTTAATTTCTCTCCTAATAAGCTCTTCCATCAAACCACCTTTTTTACTAAGAACAACAGCTGAAACATTTGCACCACATCTCAAAAGTTCACTTGCCAATTCCATCATTGAAAGTGGTGCTCCAGTCATAGAAAGCTCATGAAATATCAACACAAAACTCTTTGACTTCACAACTTTTGCAAATTCACCTTTCTTGTTGCACACTCCACAAATTTTTTTATTACTACCCAATTTCAAAATTTTGTCTTCTATTGACCCAAATGGACCAACAAGAGGAATTTCAAATTCTATCTCATTTTTTTCTATACCAAAGTTTTCAACTTTGATTTTTCTTTTGTGTTTACTTCTCAAAGACCTCCTACTCCTTCTTTTCTTTGAACCATTGTCTTGTTTCTTGGACAATACTCCATCAATTTTTGTATCAACAAATAAAGAACTCTTTTTTACAACCAAATCATGATTATTGTGATGAAAATCAAACCTTGAAGAAATTTCTTGTTCTTTATCATAATGATCCCACTTTGATTGAACAAAAAAACCAAGATAAGCCCAAAGGGTAATCAAAAGTAGCCATAGAACTAACCGGTTGTTTCCAAACCAAGAAAACAATGATGATGAAGCATTAATACTACCTTTGTTTTCTCTTCTTGGTATGAAACTAGAATAATATTGTTGTTGTGGAATTGATCTTGATGAAGATTGAACTTCTCCTTTATTGTTGTTGTTGCATTCCTCCATTTAAAAGTTTCATTAACTATGTGTCATTAATGAATAAGCTCATAAATTCTGTTCTTTTTTTGGGATAGAATGATTGTAATGAAAAGCTATTTTTCTTGGACCCTTTTACACAATATGTATGAAAATGATTTTTAATTATGAATGAAAGAAAGCTTTTTTAACAACAAAACATGAGCAGTGCACGTGTTAGTTAGGTTGGTCAACTAAACTAATTTGTTAACACTTTAGGTACAAAATTTACCAATATACAAAGCTTAAAATATTAAAGTGTTGGAGGGAATCGTAACGACTTTCATATATTATTCATGGAAAAATCTAAAGTGGATGGTGGTCCACTCTTTCAAATTATATCATTGTTTAAATTTTATTCAAAATTTTCATAAAGGTGGACGATATTTTAAAATAAATATAAGAAAATGATCTTCTCTATTTTTACTTTTAAAATTGTGACTTAATTGATATTGATACGATGAATTGAGTTTTCACAGACACATTTATATTTTTTTACTTTATCGAACTGATAATAATTAAATTTTTGTTTTAAATATAAAGACTAAAAGGATGATTATGAGAAATGTCACCGACATTCATTAAAATTTTGAATAATTTTTAAGAAAAATTAAAGCTTAAAATGTGTTGTTTCATGAAATATACCCAAATGAACAACAAAAATGGAGCAATAATTTTGAATGGTACGATGGAGAGACAAGATAGTGAAGATAACAAAGAATCACCAACCACAAGAAATAATAGTAGTCCTTGTAACTAAATTCTCAGTGTGGTTGAGGATAGAAGAGGCAGAATAAAGTAAGAGTGTACAAATTACGGATAAGTCACGTTTTTATGTTTTTTATTTTTTTATTTAATCTTAACTATCGATCGGATTAATTTTTAGATTACAATTTGTCTTTTAGACCAATTAAATTCGATGAATTGTAAATTCAATAAAGATGAGAAAAAATAAAAATGAGATTAAAATTAGTCCTAAAACATGTGTCGTAAATAACAATCTTTAAATATTTAAAAAAAATTAAGACTTAATAATATTTAATTCTTGCAAAATAAAAGAATTTTGATTTCCATCCATGTAAAATAAAATTAAGTTTAAGTTCCAATAAAAATTAAAAGTTTTTGTTTTAGCTCCTAATGAGTTGAATAATTAATAACTTTAAATTTAATCCCTGCAAAATTTAAAAAACTTGGTTTTAATCCTTGTAAAATAAAATAAAAATTTATTTAGTCCATACAAAAAATTTGATTTTAGTCTTCTACATGATAATAGTTTACAAGTGTATGTCTCTAATCAATTAAATTTATTTTTTATTTTTTATCATAAAAGTAAGAATAGTTTTACTATATTAATTACAAATTTATTATAAAAATCATATTCAAATAAATATTTGTAAATAAAAAATTAGTTAGAATTATTTTTTATTTTTATTTCAAACTCAATTCTTTTTCTATTATGTTTTTTTCTTATTCTTATTTTGAATATTTTATCATGCACTTCCACGTTTAAACTTGTCACTCCAATCATCGTATAAATACAACTTTACACTTTTAATCTTTTATAAAATCTTCAATTGTTTTCAAGACTTATTTTTTTCACCCCCTCTTTTTTAAAAAATTCACCGTCACTATTAAATATTTCCAAATTTTCGAAATAAAAAAAAAAAAATTACTCGAATTTTTCATACATTTAATTAAAATATTTTACATACTCAAAGTTTGAAAAAATTTTACATAATTCGAAACTTTTAAAATAAATTTTTTTTAGATTTTAAAAATTTTCAAACAATCTGAAACTTTTAAAATAAAAAAAAATTATAAACTTCTCATATTTAAAAACTGTTAAAACATTTTAGATTTCAAAACTTTTAAAATTTTTTAAATTTTTAAAATATAATCTTTTATTTTAAAAATTCAAAACTTTTAAAAATTTCAAAAATTTAAAACTTTTAAAACTATTAATTTTTAAATTTATTATTAATTAAAAAGATAAAATTATCTTTTTACATTAATTAAAAATAGAGAACATATGATCCGATAAAATACTCTTATTTTTATGTACTTGTATTTCAAAAATTTAATCTTTTAAAAAATTTAAAAATTTGAAACTTTTAAAATTATTAATTTTTAAATTTATTATAAATAATTAAAAAGATAAAATTATCTTTCCACATTAATTGAAAATGAAAAGTGTAGAGATGCCAAGTAAAATACTCTTATTTTTATTCTTTTTTTTTTTATCAAGTCAAACCCAACCCATTAAATTTTTGTTAGAACGGTTTTGCAGATCCTGTACACCTCTAAGATAAAGGATTAAATTTTTGTTAGAACGGGTTTGAACCGTTGAGTTTATGGAAAATAAAGAAATAAATTAATTACTTTACCAAATTGTGAAAAGATATGCATCTGGCCACATACAACATATTTATGGATCATCGTGATATATAATTGAATACTGAATACTATTTTTCATCATCAACCCATAACATCAATGTTGCTCCATCAAACAATAAACTTAGAATATCATTGTAGATATTACAATACCACACAATTATCTTTTAAATCACAATAGGTCAAAATTTTGAAAGTAAAACAATTAATAATTGAAATTGAAAAGAAAAACGATGCATTGATAAAAAAAAATAAAAATGTCCCAAAAGCTTATATAGTCATCATAGAAATAAGCTTATGTAGTCTTATAACTAAGCACAAGGTAAAAACCAGATGAACAAGAAAACCATTTACATGAGAGAATTTTGTATCTCCATGATGCAATCAACTGCTGCACAATCATTATGACTTTTTTTTTCTATATCCATAGTTCACGAAAAGCATTTCTCACAAGCTTCATTAGAAAACCAAACAAGCAAGAAAAACCTGAAAAAAGGAGCCATAAATTGTCTGTCATTTCTAAAAATCAATCTACATCGGTGCGAAATAACTGATCTCTATTTAAGAAATGCTAACACAACAAGTAACACTTTTTTATTCCATTATTAGTTAAAATTTATATGGATCCCGCCAAAATAAGGAGACTCAGTTGAATTTTAACTAAAAGGAGATTGTGTAGGAAAAAAAGGGTGTTACGAGTGTGTTGCTAGCCTGCCTCTATTCTCATAATCATACTTACCGCACAATTAAACAAGCAACTACCACCCGTCAAACTGCGATAACTTCAGGAATGTGGAACAGCATGAGCAGGTGTTATACAACTACAAGGGCAAAAATTAGGGAAGGGAAAGAAGAAAAAAAAAACAGATGTATGAGTCCAAAGAAGATCATAATATTTTGGTTTAATTACATTTTTGCTCTCTGCAAACATGTCATTGTTCGCTTTTAATTCCTGTAAAATTGTTTGTAGTCATTTCAAATATATCATGTTTTGCTTTTGGTCCTTCTTGTTTTATATTAGTCACCACAATATTTATTTATGTTTGAATTGATCCATGTAATATGTAGAATATTGGAGTTTTGTCCCTCCAATATGAGCTACATAAGGCTTAAAATAAATATTACATGGACTAAATTCTGCGATGAACAAATTTTGCATGGACTAAAACAAAACAAGGATCAAAAGTAAAAAGTGGTATATTTCCAATAACTAAAAACAAAATAAAAAATACAAGGACTCAATTAAAAATGATATATTTGCAAGAACCAAAATATATTAAAACCTAATGTTTTTGTTGAAAAGTGAGAACTCCTCTAATTAGACAAGGACAAAAATAATCTCAAGATAAAAGTTGTTCAATAGCTACCTAAGTAATCTTGAAATTTATTGCAGCCCAAAGTGCTCCAGATCAAAAACTGGAGAACAAAGGGCCTAGAGGAAGGCCTGCATAACAAAATTACCAAAACTCAGAAAATTGAAACAATACTAGAAACAAAAACCTTTAGTTAGAGGAAGTAACGAACCTTTATCTGCTTATTTCAAACAAGCTGCATCCTATATAAAACTTCACTGACCAAAATTCATCTCTGAATATCTGCATAGTGAGCATTAACAACATTCAATGAAACGATTTTTCTAATAATACACAAACATGACAGTAGCTACAGAAATGTGCAAACAGAAAAACAAAATAGTAACTATACTATCAACGGATGGTTTTGCAAGTCAACTTGCCTGCGAGGTTTATTTTGTCGTTGTCCATACTCATCATTTACCAGCTCTGCAGAAAATAAATCCCAAAAGAAATCACAACAATGTAACCTAGGGCTAATGGTAAAAACTATCATCAAAGAGAATGAAAATATATTTTACCGGATTTCTGTGGTGGCTTCAATTCATTATTAGCTTTATTCACATTATTTTCCTTGCTGCAAAGGTTCAATAACAAAAAGAAAAAGTAAGAAAGAAATCAAGAACCTAGCAATAAACTACTCCAATTTTGAAAATGAAATGGCAATATTTCATATGTTTATGCTATATAACTTGGCCAACCTTGAATTATCCATTGCAGAGGTTTGTCCTGGTTGACGACCGTATGCACCATCAACAGCAAGGTACGGTGAACAATATTGAGCCCCTAAAGCTCCTGCAGCACCAGCCAAGACTGGTAGCCTAAACAAGACAATGTAATTACTAATTACTAAGTATAAACAAATGAAACTATAAGGAAATAAAGATTTTTCTATCTTAAATAAAAGAATATCTCATAACTCATTTAAACACAGACCAGAATTTCTTACTTGAACCTTTCCAACATAATTATGTTGTTACTATGTATCATTTTAGTCAAATAAAATGGAAAGACACAGATTCCAATAATTGAAAGACCAAATTGTACATTATTCAACAAACTAAATAAAATCAAAAGATAAATCCATACCATGTCATTTCTGATTTTCCAGGAACATATCCAGGGAATGCCATACCAACAGCAGGAACTCCTATACCACCAGGATGCTGGCCCCCAAATTGCATGACTGCATCCCACCAAAAGCAAATTAAAAATAGAAAAACTAATTGAAAGACATAAAAGAATAAAATAACTTACTAGTATTGTTCTACAAAAGCTACAAACACAAAGAAAACAAGGGAATATTAACATAAGTGAGCCTTCAGGCTAAAGATGACAACAGGTTGGATTTGTTTCCATTAACTTAAATATAGTCTTCTATAAATACATTTGTTTGACAGACTGGTAAAACATACATGCTATTATAATACTAACAATGTGAGAATAAGAAAAAAAACAAGAACGGTGATTAAAGGTACAACAACATTAAACTCAATTGAAAAATCACTTCAAGATCATCTAATACTTAATTAAAAACATTATAAATGGAACCATGTAACTAAATTGCAAGCAACATCACTCTATTTTATACCACACTCTTGAACACAATCTTTAGTTGTACTAAGTAGATTGGATCCAAAATTTCCATAACTTTTCTACTAAGTATATTGGATACAAACCTGGCAAGAAGGTTGGAAAGTTCTGATCTCCATGACTGACACCCACATTTCCAGCAGCCCCCATTACTTGTGGCCCACCATAAACAAAAGGTCCTCTTCCACCCTGGGGACCTCCCCTTCCCTTCCCAACCAGTTCCCCTTTGGCTTTACCTGATTCTGATGTTGCATCCCCTTCTCCGGAATCAAGTGAATGAATTGATGCAGATCTTTTTGGAGGAGATGAAGACTGAGACCCATTACCAGGTTGAAGAACCGTCTGCGGAGCAGTAGCTTGCACAGACGTTGAAGTCCGGCCGGGTGCAGAACTTCTCGGAATAGCCTGCAGTTGTGTTTGAGAAACTTTATTTGCTGAGTTATGCGAGAGCGCAGGTGGATAATTCATCTGTAATGGGATCGGGACACCTCTACCGGGCCCAGCAGGACGGGGATAAGGAGATTGAGATGCATGGACTCCAGAAGATCCAGGCGGTGCCATATGCATATTGTTCAAAGGCTTTCCAATAGACGGGCCAACTGACTCATCAATATACAGATTGTCCATGTTAATGGAATTAACAACATTCTTCCCCCGATGCAATGCATTGTTTTGTTGAAAGCCCTCATCCGGAACAACGGGGCGAATGTTCCTGCTGGTGCTATCAATTTGAACATCCCGTTTTTGTGCCGGATTAATTTCTTTGTTAGAAGCACCCGATGGGTAAAATGGTGGGGATGCATAGTTCAAATTGGAAGAAAAGGAGTGTTTCTTAGCAGGCACGGGGTCAGATTCTGCATTGGATACGGGTATGGAATTTCTCTCTGAACTAACATGTGAAGTTTTCTCCTGAGATTTCCCAGATCTTTGAAAAGAAAACAAAACTTATCAGAAATCCTCAACATTATAGATATCATGTGTCCAGAAAACTCTGCAAAATGCAACTTGTACTTACTGTTTATTTTGCACCTGGGGAGGAGCTGGACCATTCCTTCTGTTAGTAGGTTCATACCTCCGTGGCCCACGCCCTTTCACAACAACTCTAGGCACCTGATTTTGATTGCTACCATCATTATACTCTCTCCTGTTTCCTCGAACATGTCCTCCGCGATCAGTGCCACGAGGTTTACCACGCCCTCGAAAATTACCCCTAGAAGGTCTCCTCCTCTAAATTACAAACATACAACATTAAAAAAGTCTTAAAAAATAAAAATTGAACTAAAAGGAATGTGTGCCCACAAAGTACATTATAGATCATTACCTCGTCAAAGCGCCTATCCTGCAATGAAATTTCCTCAAATTTATCATGCCCCCATTTCTTGTCATCTTTGGACTCCCACAGTCTCCTTCCACCATGCATCCGCCTTTCAAAGGTTGGAGGGTTAAAAGGATAACAAAAAAATTAACACATTCTCTGACTAAGTCAAATTGATAATAGTTGATTTTTACTGAATTTATTTTCTAATTGATTTCGGTTGAAATTGAGTTGGGCATAAATTGATTTGTCTTCGAATAAATTCACGAAAAAATGATTATTTATCAATTCACGTGTGGATAGTTAGGATCAGAATTGCCTTCATGAATGTATCACTGTCAATAAATTTGAATATAGATTCAATGTTACCACAAAAGCTAGAAGAAATATTAGCTTTTAGGTAGAATTTATTTTGGGATTGGAATTAGTTTTGAAGTAGGAAGCTAAACATAACAAGTTAAAGTCAAATCTCGTTTGGGTTAACCCAAACGTGATTCTAGGAGGTACAACCGTGGAACCAAACATAACCTAAAACTCAACTACAATATTCCACTCAGGTATATTTCTTAGAAGGATTTAAAATAGATGCCCAGCGCAAAATTGTTTTACACGGACAACCAACAATAACTTGTAGAGTCAACAAAACATAAAATAATTGCATTTGATATAAAACCAATATAATGTGATGTAGCATATTGAGTGATTATGATTGGAAGACATGGTAAAGTCATTGCACTATCACTAAACTCTTTTTAGAATGCCAATATAATGAAAAAAGATACCTTTGGCGTGCACCAGAATTGTCCCTAAAACGGTCATCATGCATGTAAAAAGCTCCAGCTGTGGGCACAGCAAATGGTTCATTCTCCTTTTTCTCTTCTAAATTGACCTCAGCAGAATCTTCTTCCAAAGAAGGTATAACATCACCATCAGATTCTTTAACCACTGAACCCTCAACCTCTCTTACACCCTTTTCCTCATACACTTCATCTTCAACTTCCTCATATTCTTCTTCTTCTTCATATTCTTCTTCTTCATCATCATCATAATCTGCAACACCACCTTCACCATCTGAATCATCAGAAAGAACCCTAACACGACGATCTTCACTCTTAACTGTTTCTTCACCTTCACCTTCTTCGTCCCCTTCACCTTCTTCCTCTTCATCATCACTAGCCTCACGCCTCCGCATTGTAAGAAGCGATCTCTTCACCTCTTCAGGATCACTCTCATAATCAACATCTTCTTCAACAGAATTAGCCATAGCAAAAACCCCACAAAAAACCTAGATTTTTCCGATTAACCAAATAGAATTTCAACAAGATAAACCCCCAAAAATTAACCGAAGAATTCCAAAACCCAAAACCGATAAAGGATAACAAAAAAAAAATAAAACTTTATGGTAAACCGAACAATTAATCAACGAAAAAACAAAAAGTCCCCTTGAAAATCGAAACTCAATAAGCAAAGTTTTTTCTTCAATCGATTGAAAAGAGAGAGAAAAAAAAAAGCTGAATTACGAAGGAGGGTGATTAAAAGCGGTATCAGAACCCTAATTAGAGAAATTGAAGGTTGTTTGATTGCGCGGAGATTGGGATCTGAAACCCTAGATTTGATTGTGTTTTGGAGATTTTTGAGTGTATAGTAACGAATTGAGAGAAGGGTTAAGGGAGAGAAGTTAAAATAGAAGATGGCGTGTGAAGGAATTATCTGATTTTGGAGGGGTAATTTGGGTAATATAGGGTTGATTTTAGATTTAGGATCTCGTGATTCGTCAACTTCTGGCACGTGATATAGGGATTCAGCTTAAACAAAAAAAGAGCACCGGCATATATATATGTATCGGTTAATGATACGGTGGATAAAACAATTATTTTTTTGAATTAGGGAAGGGTGCGGAGGGGGCTTAGATTTTTTCTAAAATTAAAAATTCGAGTTTTTGGGTGCTAATATTTATTTTGTAGATTTGTTTGGTAAATAATATTATAATAATTTTTAAATTATATATATATATAGTAAGTATATTTAATTTTTTTATATTTTAAAAATTATAATTTTATATTTATAAAAAATATTTCTTTTAATCTTATTATTATCTAATAATAATTATTTTATTATATTAATTATAATAGATATAATTTTTAAATCTATAATTTTATATATATATATATATGTGAGTGAGTACGGACATACGGGAAAATTTAAACTCCGTTGCAGATGGGAATGAGGCCTAAATTTTCCATCAGCTATGAAATAGAGATGAATGTGAGTTTTTTTCCGATTAGTCGGGTGGAGAAGTGGAGGAGGCGAAATTTGTCCCCCCTCCACTATGAAACTATGCTAATTTGGATGATAAAAAAAAATAGTATGAATAAAAGTGAGTAGAAAAACAAGTGAAAAGTGAAATTATTTTTAAGTTATTTGATAGGGTTAGGAAGTGAATAGAAAGTAAGATGTTTAAAATATAATTTTTAATTTAATTTAATTTTGAATGATTAAATCAAGTTCAAAATATAATTTTTATAATTTTATTTTGTATAATTTTGTTATTGTTTTAATATTTCCTTTTTTAGAATATGATATTTTTTTAAGACAATAATTGAATAATTAATTTATTTTTGCGTGTAATTTTTAAAATGCAATGATCAAGTTAATTTTTTTTCACACTCTCCAACAAAAGGTATTTCAGTTTGGTTCAGCTAATAATTGAATAATATATAAATCACCACTCAGTATAAATCACCTACTTCATTAAATTTGATTAAAACTATCTTTCTTGTGTATTTACTTGTATAACATGTACTATTAAATTTTCTACTTCTCATATATAATTAAATTTGGTTATTTTTATTTATTGTGCATTATAGAATAAAAAAATACTTGCATTATGGCTTCTAAATTAGTTTTAATTCTTTACTCGTTTTGATGTTTATTAAAGTTATTTACAATGTAAATAAAATAGTTAATTTTTTTTTATATTATTTTCAAGTTTTTATGTTATTTTCAATTTAAATAAATAATGACTCGTTTTGAATTTTTTTTATACTTCTTTTTATTAAGTATACAATTCTTAATATCAAAACATAACATCCAAAATATTTTTGGACCACTATGTGCATTATACATTAAACTCTTACACTAACTCGTTCACGTACTTATCAAAATATAAATAACAAAATATAAAGTCTTAAATGCACTGGCCAATCTAGAAGATAATTTGTAGCAATCGTGTAATGGTTGCCTCAATGATCAATTATACTAAACTTTCAGTTTAAATTATTGTAATGTAAAAAAAAATTATGTTAAAAAATAATTTGTAGAAGATGCATATAATGTTACAATAAATAATTGTTATGATTTAAACATATAACACCATTTTTCCATGTGGGTGTGGCAAAGGTGGCTTTGTGCGCACAATGTCTTTATCTCTTACTTACAATAATGTTACATATAATCGTTGTCATTAATTGTTCTTATGAAGTAGAGAAGATATTTTTTGATGTTGAAACCGTAAAAGTCATTTGACTTTTAATGTTCTTCTCACAATCTTAGAGTATAGTTGTCATAAATTTTTTGAAGGGGTGTAAAAAAAAAGTCTTTCCATAAAATAAAATAAAAACTATTTTTGAGAGAGGTACAATAAAAACATCTATGATACCACACTTGAGTTTCATGCTTTTAGTATATGTCATGCCTACTTTGTTTTCTATTTTCTAATTTAAATAAAATAATAATAGTTAAAGTAATGAAATCCGACCATATAATCTTAATTCTCTATGTTTTTATTAACGATGTCGTATCAACTATATAAAATCACAAGGACTTGGATTTTTTAAAGGTACTCTCTGTCTCATAATAACTATTATTTAAGATTTTTGCCTACAAATTAAAAAATATAATAACTAAAAATAAAAAAAATAAAAAACAGATAGGAGATTTTATTAAATTGTTCATCTTAAGTGTTGGTAGTTTTTTATAATAATTAATATAAAATATGATAATATTTTGAAAATTGTGTATATAGTAATTATTAAAGAATAATATAGAAAAAGATATAACTAAAAAGACAATTTTAAAATCCTTAAACAAATACTTCCTAATTTATATTTGAATATTTCAAAGTAAAAGTAAATTAAAAAATAAAATTTAATGTAAAAATCACGTTTAAACTTATACTGCAAATTCTAGCTTCATATTAAAATTAATTGTGAACACAAAATCAATTATTCTCGGTAGCTTCATATTAAAATTAATTGTGAACACAAAATCAATTATACTCGGTAGTTTCCAAACATGTCATAATTAAGTTTATAGCTTCATAATTGATTTTGACTATTCTAAAAGTGAAACCAACTCACTTGAAATTTAAACAATATATATAGTTTTCCGTAACAAATGTTCTTGTATTATAGATCCAAGATTTATCCAAACATTAAAACCCTCTACCACTTGCAGGTTTGACTCAAATTAAAGTACAACAAAGTCTCAAATATGATTAACTCTGCCATACAAAGGCATAATAACAACAACAAAATAACAGCTAAGGAGAGGAGAGTGACTTTGTGAGAAAATTGAGTATAAAGTGAGTGTGATGATACATAGTTCAAACATCAGAAGCCTTGGGAGAATTTTCTGGGGTCTTGATAACTGTAGACGCCGCCTCGCCCTTATGTGCTGTGATAGCAGTCTTAAAATCATCCACTATGGACCCATCTTTGAACTTCAATGCAAATGTCGAAAGACCGTCTTTCCCTTCGGTTGCACAAGCAAAGGTAACCCCTTTCTTCTCCATATTTGTGAGTTTCATTTCAGGGTAAAGCCGCGCGTTTAGAATCAGTCTGTAATTTCCTCTAGACCTCATAAGAACTCTTGCTTTCTTTTCTGTTCCACTAGTTACATTGACTTTCACCTCTCCCTTTCCGCGTTCCTTCCAACCACCGTCTGCAAATTCAAACAACACTGAATCTGCATTGAAAACTACTTCCTCATTTTCTTCGCCAGTTTCAACGACAACTTCCTGCAATGTTGAGACGCCACTTCCATCGTTCTTAGTAACAGAACTTCCAGTGTTAGATAAACCCAGACCCAAAGGCCTGTCGGTTTTCATTCCAAAAATAGAACTGGACCCACTACCCAAAGCAGACCCGTCAGTTGATATAGGCCCGAATGAAAACAGGGAAGAAGAAAATCCAGTTCCAGCAAGACCTGTGAAGGCATTTTGACTACTCGAAAGCTGTTGAAATGATTTTAAAGCGCCACCTTCAGCAGTAGGCTCGTCACTTACTTTGTTATCTTCCTTACCCTTGCTTTCACTATTTTCATTCTTATCATTGTTCTCGGTATTTTTTTCTTCCGTAGATGGTTCTACATCATTCACATTGGCACTCTCCTTATCAGCAGCATTCTTCTTATCCTCATTTTCAATCTTACTTCCGTCCTTACTTTGTTCATTATCTACCTTCGACTTGTTGTCACCATCATTCTCCTTCTCGGCAAGCTCCTTCTCTTCATTGCTTTTTTCTGCAGCATCGTTATTTGAAGTAGATTTGTCCTCCACCTCACGAGTTTCACTCTCTGGCTGCTTAGTTTCTTCATCTTTAGCTTTCTCTGGTTGTGTTTCGGTAGCAGCTTCACCAGGCTTGGCGATGGATTCAGCAGGAGCAGCCAACCGTATTGCAGCAAAAGGGTTCGAAGAAGGAGCAGAATTAGTCTGCTGGCGACGTGCTACTTTGATTATTCTTCGTGTTGCCAGAACCTCATCACTGGCTCTCTTGAAAGTTCCAGCATCAAGGTCAGCGGAATCTTCCTCATCATCGTCAAGAGGAGTGTCTCGGGTGAGCTCCCGTCCAGCAGCCCTTTTCTTTGATGATGGAAAGGCATCCTCAGAATCTCCCATTGACGAAAGAGCTTCTATTCCCCAGAGTTTTAGTACAACAAGAATAATAGTCAGAAAGTACAGTGTTTGTTCAACAAAAGAGTAAACTAAGCTATATGGATGACAATATGTGCTTGTGTCTATCAGTGGTGTCAAATAACAGATTTAGCAACACTATGATGTACTGGAATTTGAACAAATTGTTATTGTTCTACAATACACTTTTTTAATACAAGTGTAGACAAATGGCGGCTATAGTATTGAAAAATTCAAAAAAACCACTATTTTTTTTAGTGATCCGCAATTGACAACATTCGTGGGTGTGTGTGTGCATAAATATTCAAAAGTTACGCACATACTAACGACAACCAGAACATGTTAAAAATAAGCTCATACATCCTATTAAAGGTCTGTTTGTATAAACAGCTTATAGTATAAGCGCTTATGTATAAGCTGTTTTTATAACACAAAATAAAATAAAATCAAACTGTTTTAATATAAACTATAAACTACAACTTGTTTTCATAAGCTATCATAGATAATTATGAAAATTAGCCGAAAATAGCTTATAGACATGTCATAAGCTATTTTCATAACCTCTCTCAAACATACTTACAAGTATTTATACAAGTAGATAAGCTCAAATAAGTCAATCCAAATAGCCCTAAGACGACATCAACATCAAAACCTTAGAAACAAAAAACAAACACAAACTTAAAAGCATATAACAACTTATCAAACCTAGTAAAATAAAGAACAGTGTTATCTACAAATTAATAAAACCTTATTATAAGAAACTTATAACAATTTCCTCCCATCTAAGCTACCAAAATTTCTCCAAAAATCTTATTAACAACAGATAAAAACTTCAACATATTATTTCAGCTAAAATCAAATCCATCTCGATTAATAAAATTGTGATGTTCATTATCAACTGAAAATTATCATATAATTGAAAAAATTGATTTTCGCATTCTACAATTTCTACCACATGTAAAAATAACAGAAATCAAACAATAGCGGTGAAGAAAATTCGAAAAATATATTAAAAAAAAGGAAAAAAGATATCGGTGGAGTTACACACTGTTTGTGGCGGCCGGCGACGAACTGTGAGTGCGTTTTCCGGCGAGTAAAGTTGAGTGATGTGAGTGGAATCTAAGTCTTGGTTTGATTTGATGGGTAGCTGCTTCGTTTTGTTCTTTTAGGGTTTTAAATTGTAAAACGAAGAAATGAAAATGTTTCAATTTTTTTTCTTTAGTGAATGATGGGCTTAGTTGAAAGAATGTGGGTTGGGCTTGAGAGATTAGAAATCCATCTCTTTTTTTTTTTATAAAAAAAAAAAAAGAATCAAATTTAAATGTAAGTTTGTGATTGTTATTAATATTATTATAAAATAAAATATAATAATAAATAAATATGGAAATAAATAAATTTTCTTAAGATTAAATACTATAAAATTTTAAGTTCATTTTGTATTACTATTTCTATCATCAGTTATTTACATAAGTTTTATCTTTATTTAAATAAGTGTTAATAACAAATATAAGAATTAATGGTCTTGAATCATTTAAGTACAATTCATAGGATAGTTTTAGGAATTTTTTATATGTTTGATGCGGACCAACGTCATAAAATGCATAACATGTGAAATTAGCAACAATAATAGGAGATAAAGTGTTTTATTTCTAAAACTCAAAGGAAAATCCAATATATTGAGATTCTATTGTCCACGTAGCAATGCTATAAATATATTTATCTGTCCAAACCTTTAAAAGATTGTAATTAAAAATATGCTGAAGGATAACTTTACTATCTTGATTATGACTAACTCTTCCCTGTATGCATATAGGGCTGGCTCAACACTCTACGAGTCCTAAAGCGAAAATAACTTTTTTCAAAAATTAATAAATAAATTATTAATATTTTATTTAATAATTATAAAAAAATTTATTGACATAAATCATGATATTTTTAAATTAATTTTTTCTATATTTTTGAAATAAATATTCCAATTGTTCTACGGTAACATCAATAATTCATGTAAAATTTTCTATCTTTTAGTCGAAGAAAAAAATAATGTATGTATGTTGTACCACTCCAAGAACTCATGTTAGCAATGTGTTCACTATTCGTTTCATAATTTTTGAAATTATAATTAATATTTTCCTCTTTAATAATTTACATAAACTAAAAAGAACATTGAATAATTTACAACAAAACCAAAATAATTTATTCAAGTTTTGAGAATAAACCAACCATCTTCACTTATGTTGGATAACTTTTTAATGTAAAGTGACTAATAAAATCGTCTTGAGTATTTATTTTTAAGAAAATTTATACTTGTTTCTTAGACATCTACGAAATCAATGATGATCCAAGAAATATACAAAATCCAGTTATAGACCTTCTCGTTTATGGACATGTTGCTCAATCAGAATCGCTAAACGCTCGCAGTTGAAATTTGGATGCTGATGAGTAAAATAATCCTTGGGTTGGTGCAATTTTTATGTATTTGAGGATCTTCATGAATGTCATGTCTTCAATTGGTGATTGCATAAATTGGCTAAGTTGCAGCATGGCGAAAGTGATATCAAGTCATGTGTTGGTCAAGTAGATAAGATATCCAGTAACTTTTCTAAAAGAGGTTGGGTCATGAGGTTGTGCCTTTGAATTGTATAGAAATTTGCAGTCCTTGATCATAAGTATATTGCAAGGCTTAACGCCTAATAATTCAGCATCTGACAAGATATCGAGAGCATATTTATGTTGACATACGTAAATACCCTCCCTTGAACGGGAGATCTCCAATCTAAGGAAGAACTTTAAGCCCCCAAGGTCTCTAATATGAAGTATTTAAAATATTGCAATAAAAGTCCTGAAAGTAAATAAGAGGATTTCTTGGTCTTGTTGATTTGCGAATACTAGGTGGTATAAAAGGCTCTTTATGTACAAAATTATTTTCATCACAAGTAGGTATGACATTAATATCATTCAAATTAGAATGACTAAATTCACCATTGACATAATCTAGTTCTATAGGTCCAAAAAGAAAATTAAAAGTGCCCAAATCATCGTAAGGGGACAAATCACTTATAAAAGAATCATTACTAGATGAATATGGAAAAACATTTTCATGAAAAATAAAATGTCTAGAAACTAGAATTTTCCTAATATGTAAATCATAACAAATAAAGCCTTTAGTGTCAAATTTATATCTAAGAAATAGACATTTTCTAGATCTAGGATCTAATTTAGTCATATGTTGTTGCAAAGTATAAAGGAAGCAAGGATATCCAAAAACTTTCAATTCATTAAAACCAAGGAGGTGTTTATATAACAACTCATAAGAACTATGATTATCAACGAATTTTAATAGTAATCTATTAATGAGATAAATGACATGTTTGACAGCAAAAAATCAAAATATTTTTGAAAGATTAGCATGAAAAAGAAAGTATCTAGTAATATTTAAAATATATCTATATTTTCTTTCCACAATAGAGTTTTGTTGTGGAGTATCAACACATGAGGTTTATTTTATTATTTCATATTTTTTAATTGATAATTTCATTATATATAATAAAATGTTAATATAATCTTATATTATAAACTATGTTATTTTTTGAATGAACTCACTTTAGTATTTAAGAGTTATGTCTAAAATCACATTAATCTTAAAAAAAAATAAAAAATATTTTGACTTAATTGCAGTTTTGGTTCCCCTATTTTAGCTGAATCGCAAAAGTAGTCCTCCTATTTTGTTTCTCCTCAGTTTTTGTCTCCAAACAGAATTTTAGTCTAAAATTTGATGAAATTTCATTTTTTTTAAAGCTATACTACACTATTTATGATAATAAATTTCAGGTACAATTGTTGCAAATGAGATCTTGAGACTGACTTAAATAAATTTAAAAAAAAAATAAAATTTCATCAAGTTTTAGACCACAATTATGTTTGAGGGACTAATACTGGAAAAAAATAAAATGGAGGATTATTTTTGCGATTCAACTAAAATAGAAGGACCAAATTTACAATTAAGCCAAACATTTTAATATTCTTGAATCATAGTGCTGATATTCATCTTAATTTTTTTAATTGACTTCTGATTTTCTATTAGTTTTGTTTAAGTGTCATAATATTGAACGCATTATACGTGGCATGATAAATATCTAGATTGTGATATGCAGCTATGACAAGAAGAAACTCCAATCATTATTTCTCTTGCATTGTTTGTGACTGAAATTTAAGACGAGTTCCAATAATCTCAAATCTACCGATTCTCTAAAATAATGATACCATTCAATGTAAGAAATGAGAATGGAAAAGTACTTCAAAAGCTTGAAACACTTGCATGGTATCTACTAATTCCTGCTCTATTATTCAACATAATTGGATTTGATTAGCTAAAAGAGAAATCATTATATCGTTGAAATAATTTATTTTGTAGGACATTGAAAAGAAATTAAACATACATGCTTTGGAAGGTATCCACAACGACAAAAACCAAATGTTTTAAAAATTTTGAGATGACTCGAAGGTTTTTGGATGGTATTGTTTGAACAACATTCAATTTTGTTTTTTTATTTATGTCTCAATTATTTAAATTAATGAAATATGGTAAATAGTAATTATTTTGCTATATTCTTTTTCAATTTCTTTTTTTTAGAAAATTTTCCTCAAAACTTCATTGAATCATTTCTACTTTTTAAATTTGTCTTCGATTCTTGAAGTTTGCTATAAAAAAATTCTAGATAAATTTTGATTTATTTTTCCAACTACTCTTCATTGGTGGAAGACCTCAGCACATTGCAAAGAATATGCTTACAACAACATATAATAATCATAGATGCAATAATTGAAGTCCCTAGAAGTGCATATTCTTTTAGGGCCACAAAATAGACATGCAAGAATTGGAATCATTAACAATACAAACTTTTTCAAAATTTCAAAGATTGAGCAATTTGTAGCATTAAACATATTTTCTTGAAAAAATAAGCATTGCATCAAAGTTCCTGCAAAAACAATATGTCGCCACCAATGACTCCTCTCCTTCAATTGCAGCAAATAGTGGATTAATCCAAATTCACAATGAAAAAATTTCTGATACAGATATGTATTCGACATTTTAGAAAGAAAAAAATTAGTCTAAATGACATTTCAACAAAGGTTCATGATAAACAAACCGATTCAAAAAACAAAATTGTCTTGAATGAAGAATTCAGAAGAACATCACGAACATCAAAGATAAAGGTGGTGATTAAAAAAATACCAAAGTAAAAAGGCAAGACTGCATCAAAAACATTATTCTCTCATACAAAGAAGAATTCTTTCAAAGAAAAAAAAAAGAAAAAAAAAAAGAAATTGTGATATTCTTCTTTAGAAAATCTCATTAGCATTTAGCTTCAAGTGATTATGGATAGTTACACAAAATTAATTTTTTCTTCCGTAAATTTTTGTATTTTAAATTCTTTTAAATTTTTGTATTTCAAATTCTTTTGAACTAATAAAATTTCAACATTTTAAATTTCTTTTGTTAATTTAATTGATTCTATATAACCAATGATTGATGTAATTCAATTATCTTAGTTATCAATGTAATTCAACTTTACCTTTCTCTATTTCTCTCTTATCAATTACTTAAATCAATAATCTTAATAATCAATTTTGTTATTCTCGTATTAAATTGTAGATGTCCACTATTTCGGTTGAACATGAAGAGGTGGTTGATATATTAATTTATGCATATTCATTAATTTCTATGTATTAATATAAGTTTATTAAACATAAAATTAGATATTAATAGTTTCCTAATTTATAAATTAATTTATAATTTAGTTTTGTGGCAGGCATATGCCACTTTGTTGAGTTATAAAAAATTGTTCACGGGAAAGCGTCTGGTCATTGTTATGTTTGACTTGTCATTGTTATGTTTGACTTATTATTTTGAATTTGATTACACATACTAATTGCGACAATAATAAATTTAGTAGGGACTAAAAAGTTTATTAAAATTAACTATCGATTAAATTTAAAAACTTTCAAACTTTCAATTTTATAGAGATTAAAAATATTTAATCTTAAAGTTTACTATTGCATTAGCCAAAATACAAGAAACCAACATTGTATAATCATTGCATACAAAAATGACAAGACATTAAATTCAACTATATAACTCAGTAGCTGTGGGTTTCTCTTATGTAAGAAGATAAATAAATAAAAGAAACTAAACTAAACTATTCCATCTCTAAAATTGAAAGAAACTGTATGCTTCAATTATGAGTGTTCGGAAGTTCATAAAATCACGTCTAATTCCTGCGTTTACATAGAAGCTACTAATTGGAACGCAAAATTGATGAATCAAACATTACAGCGTCCATTGGTTTCTACCAAAACGTGAATCCAGACATATACTATGTTATGGATACTTGAATGCTCCAGCAGTATAATTATTTTATCTAACATGTCAAAGCAAATGAATTTCCACATCTGAAGTAAGAAATGAACTTATGAAGAACAACAACATCAACAAATGTACTTGGTCATCTATATAAAGAAGACAATTCATATCAGTCAGTGTACTAGTATAATAACTATCAGCAACAACAAGGGTTACGTGTGAGTCCTCTACCGGATGGTAAACACCCCTATAGTAAAAGAATAAAATTAGTTAGGAAAAACATATATGTTGGAAATGCTTATACACAGATTATATAAGTTGCAAGATGTAGAAAAGTATGCATTTCCCGATAGACCTTGTTTCTGCAGTTTAGATTCAACAAAAGCAAGCACAACTTGCCAATCTTAAAAAAATTAGGAAAATCCTCTGGATCAGCTAAAGATTCAGCGGCTTTTGGATTAACAATGTGCATATTAGCAAACAAATATAAGAATTTATTTATTTAACTAAACCTGCATGCTATGTGTCAATAAGAAGTTACCTTGCCGAGATCTTTTCTCCATATTGCCACTATCTCTGAGACCTTGCTTGGAAAATATGACTGAACCATCAATGCAGCCTCTGAAGTCGGATTGCTGCCAAAAGCATAAGTCAGCTACTTCGTAGACGCAATTCATTTTACAGTCAGAAGCATAACCATTTCAAAGTCCACTAATCTGTCATAATAATATCACATTACCTCTCTTTCGGTTTTCACGCTTACACCCTTCATGTAGGGTTATGGTGACACAACAAGGTACTTGCAGCACAGCTTGATCTGGGTGGATGCAATATCATATATACGATGAGCGATCTCAAAATCCAGAGTCATAAGCCCATTGATCAGTCATCTCTTCCTCCTTGATCAGGCAGATAATAGATATTACACTTATCTGTACAATTCATACTGACCACGAAAATAAGTCACTGCGTTTGTGCACGACGATTCTGCATAATCAACAAAAGTAATCAGTACAGTAATCAATGGAGTTGTGTGTAATTTATTAAAAAAATATAGGAAAAAAAAATCCGAAAGTGTGCTCTTTACAGTTTAGTGAACACAATGGAAAAATAATGTTAGTTTTTAGTTATAGAATTAAGACAATCAAAATAATGGGACAAATTCATAAAAGGACTGTTGTTACGTATGGTGGAACAATGTAAATACGGTAGAAGAAAAACAATAAAATAAAACGTTCATCTCTAATAAAATAACTTTCTGATTAAAACATAACATAAGAAATAATATTTCAGTAAACTCTCACAAATCTATACAATTATTAAAAAAAGAACAATAAAAGATAGCAATGTATGTATGCCCTGCTCGTATTGGTGCAGTACAGCTGACGCTTCTTTCGGTCCAACCTGACGTGCCCCATGGTTTGGAGATTAAGCCATTTTGTTCTTGAAACTCCATACGCAATTTTGTTCCTGCCGAACCAATATGAAACGGAGCACCAAGTACTAAGTAGCATGTCTGTTGGAGGAAAAAGAAATAATGGGGGGAATAATTAGGAAATTGGTGGGGACACAATTGTTTTTCTGTTATTGGCTTATTATGCCTTGGGCTAGGAGAGTAAGTTCCTCCATAGCTAGGAGCTGAGTCTCTGGTTTTACTTTTTGTTAACACCTAGTTTATATAATAATGCTATCTTCAAAATTGGATAGGAATTGTTCTTATCACTATCAGTATTCTCAACTCCCAAATCCACCATCATAATTACCTTCTGTTTATGGTTTGCCATATTTCATGTGAATTCTTTAGAGTCATCCCAACAATGCTAATAACGTTCAACTACATATCAAGTAGTTAAGTGGAGACTAGTAGTCTCCACTTTCATCGAGCCATCCATTGTGAAATAACTTGTTTAAGTGTCTCTTTTCTATCCTAACAATAATAAGTGGTCTAAACTCTAAAGGTACTGCATCATTGGAAGCTATGCATATACTTAGTGCAACTATAAAAATTACCTTTTGATTTTTAAGTTTTGTCAAAAGAAAACATTGCTGTCTTTTGAATGATGTCCAACTCAGTGCTGGAGAACCAGCATCAAATCCAACATTTTTCAATGATTTGAGCTGGTAAACAAAGTCCCAATAATCATTTGAAATTTATGCAAGGTGGAAACTCATAAAAAGTACTTTGATCTAGCACTGACATAGTAAGGCAGAATTCAGCTAATCTTCAACATCTTCTACAAGAGAACCTGAATCCAACCTAGCATCTCCAATATTTGTGCTTAGTAATTCCAGAATGGCTGTTATATGTTCATTTAGCGGATGAGATTGATCCCCGGCCACAAATGTATTTAATTGATCATTGACATTAATCCAAGACCATCCCGGTTCCTTTATTACTCCCTTTAACTTCATTAACTTCCTTAAATGTGCTGCTTCCTTCCATCTTCCACTTGCAGCATATATATTAGCTAGAGTGATGTGAGTTCCAGCAGAATTTGGATCCAAGCGAAGTATCTGTTCAGCTGCCCATCTTCCCCGGTCAACATCCCTGTGATCCCTGCATGCCCTGAGTAAGGTCGACCACACAACATCGTCACTAGGGAATGGCATGTTTCGTATCATATGCTCAGCTTCACTCAATCGCCCTGCTCTGCATAGAAGATCGATCATGCAACCGTAGTGCTCTTTCGAAGGAGTGATCCGGTACACATTAGTCAATAACTTGAAGTAGTAGAACCCAAGATCAACCAATCCAGCATGGTTACAAGCAGTCAGAACCCCGATAAATGTCACATAGTCCGGGGTTAAACCAACACTAGAAATATTCTCAAACAAGCTAATAGCCTCTTGGCTATAACCATGTTCGGCGTACCCGTTAATCATGGCAGTCCATGATACAATGTCGTTATTGTTTATATCATCAAAGACTTCTGTAGCCTCTTGTAGACTTCCACATCTTGAATACATACTGATGAGAGCACTATGAACCATTGCTTCATGGTCTAAGCCAATGCACAGGGCATGAGCATGCACCTGCTTACCTTGCTCAAGAAGTGCCATACTTCCACATACACTCAGCACACTAGCAAGGGCAAATTCATTTGGTTTCGGTCCTTCCCTTCTCATCATTGATAGATAGCCAAAAGCTTCTGCTGCGTAGTTTCCTTGAGAATAAATGGAAATTACAGTGCTCCAAGAAATAATATCTTTTCTAGCCATACCATGAAATACCAATGAAGCTTCCCTTAACAGCCCACATTTTGAATAAAGAGTGATGATGGAATTTGCCACTGACAAGGCATCTACCAAACCTAGACGCAATACGTGGCCATGTATCTGTTCCCCCCATTCACGAACAGCGAGAGTAGCACAGGCAGAAATTACGGATGCAAAAGTGTACTCATTGGGACTGACATAAGATTTTCTCATTCTTTTAAATGTGTCCAACGCACATTCTTCTTCACCCATCTGTACATAAGTTGTAATAAGGTTTGTCCATGAAACTATGTCTGGCATCCTCGTTTTTCCAAATAATCGCATGACATAGTCTGGTTTCTTACATTTATTATACATGGTACCAAGAGTATTAATAACAAACGTGGTTTCATTGAACCCTTGTTTTATTGTTTGCGCATGTATGGATTTCCCGTAATGTAATAAACCTGAATCAGCAGATGCCTTTAAAGCAATGGCAAATGTATGTGAATCATAGCCCACTTTTGATCTCCACATTTCGGAAAAGTACAAAAGTCCCTCCAAACAGTGACCAGCATGTACAAGCCCAACAATAACGGCAGTCCATGATATTACATTTCTTGTTGTCATTTTTTCAAAGACACTGCAACCGTGTTCTGTTTTCCCGACTTTCATGTACATGTCTACAAGGGCACTGCCGACAAAAACCGAGTTTATCAAACTGGATTTCACCGAAAATCCGTGCAATAGTTCTCCGAAATATACATTCATGCCATGTGCACAAGCCTTGAGGGCAACACTAACCACAAATTGGTCCATTTGAAGTCCAGGTTCAACCCACATATTTGAGAATAAGATCAATGCTTCATTTGAGTCTGCGGCATTGACATAACCCGCTATTAAATTCGTCCACGAAATCTCATCTCTGTGAGCCATTTTATCAAACATATCCCTAGCTTCACAAAGTTTGCCCAGTTTCATTAGTTGCTTCAGTTGAGAGTTAAGTTCAGGCATATTAGGCACATAATAGGCAGTTGGAGCTTGCTGTTCGAATTTCTCCTGCCGGAGCATATCTCTGCATTCAGTGGCAGTTCCTGTAAATATACTAACTCAAATAAGGTTGAAACCTAATACAGAAACAGGAACACCTTAAAATTACCATGCGAAGTTTACACATACTTATTAATTAATCCATAATTCGACCAACTGAATCATTAAGAGAAGACTTTTAAAGTCAGGTTGCTATTTTATTTTTTATTCTTACAGATAGAATATTCCATAATCTGAAATCAGAAAGAAAAATTCTCTCAAATAAAACCATATTGCAATTTTGTTGAATTTGGCACAGGTAAAAGGCCATTCTGAAAATAATAAATATACTAACACTAAACGTAATTAGAATTCAAATGACAGAAATCAATAATATTCAACATAAGATTGACACTAACTTGATCAAAATCTTCCACTTAAAAGTAAAACAGAAAAATTAACATACAACACTAGACAGTGACACAAAATGTAACCTAATTTCTTCAGTAACCATATGCATAATTTAAAATAAAGGTCTGCGACCGCAAATTTAGGCTGCAGCATAATGGAACATTATTTTAATGTTGTTGAAACCGCAATGTGACCGCTATTGAGGCCTCATCAGCCACATTTGACCGCAATTCTCCAAAATATTAAGGATTGCGACACAACTATTACTATCACCGTAATTTAAATACTTGACTGCAAATTAAAAAGACTAAAATATATGCATAACAAATATATCATATAAAACATTAAAAGAATGAACACAACAATAAAACATACACTCACATTTATTGTTACATTATGCTAAGGCAATTCATTCAATCAAAAAGTAAAAATAAAATAAAATGAAATACCTTGATAGACATAATTGAGAGGTGGGTCGAATTTCCTTGAGCATAGAAGAGTATTTGGATTGAAAGAAAATGAATCATCAAAGGCAAGGCAAGGTGAAGAAGCATAACAACGGTGCACCCAAACGTGTCGCTGAAAGCCGTTGAAGAGTTTCTGTAAAATGTGCATCCTCTCTAGCTTTGAAAATGAAACCAAGATTCCCAAAATCAATTTTTTATGAAGTTGCCACAGGCAGTGTTCATGCAATTTTTCATTTTAATAATAATAAAAATAAGGTTGCAGGCATGTGTACATGAAAGTGGGAAGAAAACTCTGGTGTGATAGGGATTCGGATTCTCTGACATTAACGGGGAAAGGCACCATGCCTTTCAGTCATTCTCATCCGTCTGATTAGTTCAATAGTCTAGATGCTGCTACGTGTCTGTTTTTATTTTTTTTTAAAAACGGTCTTGCTTACAAGTTCCCTAGGCACTTGATAGGGCACTTGTTAAAGAATCACAAAAGGAAACTTTATTTTAAAAACATCAAAATTCAAATTTTTAAGAGATTGATTGCACAACTTTTAAAGCAAATTCAACTTTTAAAACCAAAACAGTACGCAGAATTGCGTAGTACCTGCGCCTGCGGTCAACATCTCCGCAGCCGTCATCCTCTTGTTATGACCCAATTCGAGTAGAGTTACACTACAAAATACAAACTAACTCTCCAAAATTCTAGGATATGTGTATAGCTGGCAATGGCATTATCTCACTATTATGCTAATTTTTTTATGAGAAAACGTTAGTAAATTAGTAATTAGTTCAGTTTTTCCAGTTTGAACCCGGGACCTCCTTCAATATCCCTTTGTATTGCATTTGCTGAAGCTTGACTCAATGCACTCCATGAAGCTTGATTCAATAGTAAACTCACGATTCTTTAGACCTCTACACTACCAAAATCACTTATGGAAAACTGATTTGATCATTCAAACATTAATCAATTTATGAAGAATTTGTTAGCTCTTATATAGTCTTCCATCTTGTACCAACTACTCAGAACAATCGACACCATAATTATAAAAATTAACATCAATAAATGAATTTAGAGGGACCAAAATTCCAATATAGTGAAGAATCTAAGAGAAATTAAGTTTAGTATGAAAGTTGGAGTTAGGGGTTTGGAACATTTTGGGGCTTTTCAAATTTAAGAAAGAGGGAAATGAGAAGTAACTCACCAAAGAGGAAGAATCAAAAGTGCCGGTGGCTGGGTTTCCAGCAACGGCAGCAGATGAACGACGGGCGGCGTGGCTGTGACGGCGACGGAGAGGTGACGAGAGCGAGTCTCTGGACGCTTGTGTTTTAATTATACGCCGCGATAATAATATTTTTTTTAAAAATTCAAAAATAAAGTCACATGGCATCATCTAGACCGTTTAAAATAAAATTACATTTAAATTTTTATAACAATAATAAAAATTAAATATATGATATAAATAATTAAAAATAAATAACATTAAAAATAATTGGTGGTGACGATAATTGAGAATTTTTAATATTAGGATGGTGATAATTATGCATACAATACAGTCAAAATTTTTAAAAGTTATATTGATTTAGATTCATTTGTCACAAACAATTTTTTTTAAACAATAAAATAAAATAAAAAGTAAAAAGTATTGTTAATAGAAACTTAAAGAAAAAAAAAATATAATAAAAATTATGAAACAAAAATTAAGAGTAAAAAAAACAAATTATTTTAATTAATAAGAAAATGAATTTTATATATAAATTAACTATAAAAAAAACTAACATTTAAAGTTAAAAAAAAAAGAATTATTAATTAATAAAAAAATTAACAATTATAAATTTATTATTAGTAAATTGTGACAGTATCATTTTTTTTTATGAAGTACCGATTAATTTTACTAAATTTTAATAGTGAATTCGTCAAAAATTAATCAAGTGTGATAGGAAGAGAGAAGAGGAAACTCATTTGATATTAGTTCCGACATCAAATTTTGAGTTCAAATTACGATAGGACTTTTAACTTAATATGTACAAGTTCCATTTCTTGACATACCAACTCCGTTGAACTTTGGGTAGCTCGTATAACTTGTATTAATAAAATATTTATCTAGATTTTCATTTTTTTCAACTCACCTAAAATATTTATCTAACACTATTAATTCTGGAATGCAAAAATAAAGAACAATTTTTTTAAGTTACAAAAATATTCATATTTGGTTGTTTTTTAATTAAATATTAATAAAAAAACTGTCAAAAAATGTTAATGAAACACTACTTATATAATAATATGTACACATGTTAATTTTATTTAATGAAGTTTCTTCTACTACCGATAATCAAATATTTATTTCTAAAAAAGGAACTGTTGAACCATATCTTTTTTTTCGTAAAAACACAGCCGGCTTTACTATACATATATCCTGGCAGCTACCCTTTTTTTCAGTTTTTCTTTGATTAAATTGAATTTATGTTTGTTTTCAATATAAATTTAGTTAATTGAAAATCTGATTGACAGAAATAATGTTAATTATAAAAAGAATATGCGAGCCAGTTTCAAAAAGCCTGGACCAAACCCGGGTACCAATTTTATCACCCATATTTAATTTGGTCTTTTTAGCCCGGCCCAAAATACCTACTACCCGGAAAATGGCAAGTCCAATGCAGGTTGGATATTTGACACCTCTAAGAAAACCAGGTACCTACAACTTCAACACTGCAATTTTTAGATACGTCCCTAGCATGCGATAAAACGGAAGATCATACCCTCAAAAATACTAAAAGATGAAAGAAAATTAAGAAATGACACGGAGTCGTTGTAATCTTGATCTCTTCTTAAGCAACAAATAAGTTTGCAGGAAACATTTAATAGCATAATTATACCCACATGATTGTCCAAACAACAAATGTTAAAAAATCCCAAAACCAATAGCCGCACAAAATTATGAAGAAAAAAATAAGTGAAGAAAGTTCGGAGATTTGAATCCAATGATACTCTACTCACAATGGACCTAATTTTAGAACATCATCTCTAATTCCCAAATATACAGCCTAGTTGTATTAAAATATATGATACACAATAAAACTAGAATTGGTTGGACTTGGGCAGTAGTAGTAGTTGTACTAAGAATAGCTAGTAGTCAATATGGGAGTTAGAAAAGGCACATGAGAAACAATTTAACACTGGAGACAAAATTTGGGTTTTCACACTGTCTCAACCAAATGCTTTTTTACTCTGACGGGGCTCCTCCTTCTCCTTTAATCGTACTCGACTCTTCATCAGCCTCGTTACCGTTAATAAGAACTGTACCATCTGTAGAATCGGCATCAACTACAACTGCATCCTCTTGGCTTCCTTCCTCTCCATTTTGTTCTTCTTGCTCTTCAGTATAATCCTCTTCTTCGTTTTGTACTTCATGCGCTTCTGTATAATCCTCTTCTCCATTTTGTTCAGTCAACTACAACAGAAAAATATTTAGTTTCTGAGAACTGTTGGAAAAAGTATTCTGACTGCTGGAAGTGGTAGAGCATTTTAAGTTTTAGGTTCAGATTCACGCATTGATTTAGCTCATTCATATGGTACTAGTATTTATTTTCCTTGTAATAATATATATATATCATATAAAAGATCACATCAATGGAGTGCTAATTAGGAGTGTACACAAGTCGGGAAGTGTCGGGTTTGATCAAGCTTATTACCAGAACCAATCAAATTTCATTGGTTCGAGTTGGACCAAAAACCCGTAGTATCATGTCAAACCCAAACGAACCTAATGCGATGAATAATCATTTGGGGTGGGTTCCTTTAAAATGTAATTAAATGATATTGTATCACTTGAACTAAATCAAAACACTTCTTAGATTAAAACTTAAAAGACTAACAACAATTAAAAATAAGAATTCATAATTCACTATTGGTGGGTCTGTTTATAAGTACTTGGGTTGAAATCATAAATTCATTACTTGAAACAAACCACTTTGGGTGGCTGGGTTGGTTAGGGTTCAACACAAACTATGAGAAAAACAAAACCAAGTTTGTAACAAAGCAGGTCCAATCCCACTCCGGTTTTTAGCTTTTGATCCACTGATTCATGAAAGAACGAATGATATAGAAATTGATTGACATTTCGTTTTAGAGAAAATTGTCTAAGGAAATCGTCATGAGTGTTAACTCAAATGATCAATTAGCCGACATCTCAATGAAGTCTTTAAGGGGACCTCTGAGTCTATAATTGTTCCATGCATAGAACATTTGACTTGCTTGCCCCAGCTTGAGGGGAATTCTTGGAAAGAGCTTAGTCACTACAGGGTTCATGTACAGAGATTTAATTAATTCATGTACTAAGTTACACTAGTATTTATTCTACTTGTAATAATAATGAAATTAATCATTAAGTGTATGTAAATATCGTAACTGCTGAGTGCTAATCTCTCAAGCATTCATCCTATCTCCTTATTTTTCTTCAAAAGTTTTGTAGTTGAACATTTTTAATAACATTTCTATTGTGTTAGCCCTATATTAAGTATACCTCATGATTAGAGTCCCCATTCTCAAGAGGCTGATCCCCTTCTTCAATCTGCATATTTCTGAAAGCATCAACAAGGGTAATGTGTGATTTATCAGCATGGTTGACATACTCCTCTGCAGGATGGTAAACACCCCTATAATAAAAGAATAAAATTAGTCAAAAACATGTTGGAAATGCTTAGTACACAGGTTATATAAGTTGCAAGATAATGTAAAACAGTATGCATTTCCCGAAAGACCTTGTTTCTGCAGCTTTAGATTCAACAGCAAGGGCAACTTGCCAATCTTCAAACAGATTAGGATACTCCTCAGGATCAGCCAAAGATTCAGCTGCTTTTGAATTAACCTGTGCATAATAAGAAATAAATTTAAGAATTTATTTATTTAACCCACATGCTATCGGTCAATAAGAAGTTACCTTGCTGAGATCTTTTCTCCAAATCGCCACTATCTCTGGGACCTTGCTTGGAAGATACGATCGAGCCATCAAGGCAGCCTCTGGAATCCGATTGCTGCAAAAAGCATATGTTGGCTACTTATAATCACAATCTAGTCAAACCCCAACACCTCCTATTTAGATAACGCCATAAATGAAAAGAGGACAACGGTGGAATTTTACCTTTCTACTAACAATTGAAGGCAGTCTTCAAGTTTACCCAACATAAATAAGGAAAGGAAAGCAACATTGTTCTTCCCTTGCTCTTTGGCAAGAGTTGCAAGTTTTGATATTCCTTCAGCATCTCCTAAAGAAGAATATAGAAGCAACAATCCACTCAAATCCATTGCATGTTTTAAACACTCCTCAGCCATTTCTAACTGCAAGAACAGATAATACAGTGAGCTGCAAAAATCAAACATCAAGTGGCTCCACAACCCTTACTGATTATAACAAGAATTACATATGTGGATTTATTGATGAAACTCTGGAAATAACTTTCCAAAACAAAGTTGTGTTACAAAAGGGAACTACATAAACTAGTAAGAGATAGAAAAGGGGAAAGAACCGAAAACAACTTCCCACTAGGAGTTAGAGAGCCTAGTTTCTCCCAAACCAACCAACATACAAAATACCAATGCCTTCTATGTATAACTAAACTATCATTCACCACTACATCATTAAAAAATAAGCCCAAAGCATTTGAACACAACTTCTAGACAACACAAATATATAACTTAACTATCTTAAATGACGCTGATTAAAACCTATGAATTATCTCATACGTGATCATTTTCTGCAGCACATCAAGGTACTAAATTGGCCAACTATTACTAGAGAAAGGTACATGGGGATCTTTTGAAGGAGAGAGAAAAGGGAATAAGAGAATGAATATCATATACGGACATGGGTAACCATAAAAGGCATGAGAGGATTAGCATGTGGTTATTGGGTAAAAGCTGCAAGTCAGTGTGGGTTCTTTTCCGGTGGCGGGGTCTTTCTTTTCTGGTTATCGTCATATTTACCACTATAAGGAGCTTGGCCCCATTTTCTATTCTGTCTTCGTACCATTACATTTCTATACTGCAACATGATAGAATTATTGGGCCAAAGACTATTGAAAGGCCCAAACCTGTTGTGTGGAGAATGTATGTCCATAAGGGTAAAAAAGAGAAGAATCATTCTATTAATGACAGGGCAGCGAAACTCTGAATTCTAGGAATTTCAGTTACACATAGGGGAATAAATTGAGGAGGGTAGTGGAGCATTGCTCAGGCATAATTATAGTTATCATTGTATTAGGATAATATTATTTTCTCTGAGGAGCTATGCTCTAGTTTATCCACTGTATCAGAATTTTTCCTTCTTCCATAAATTAATAAATTTCCATTTCATCTATCATTTTACTGTTCACTGATTCCTATTTTTCTGTGACTCTATCACAACACAAGCCTGCTTCCTCTGAATTTAGTGGTTATTTAAAAACATAGTACTATAGTTTCCTCAGTTCAATTTGACTCCTTTTAATGGGTATTAGAGCTCTGATCCTAGAAGCATATGGTATCAATCATAATAGAAGCACGAGAAGGGCTAAGAGCTGGGAGCAAGTAGTCCAATGATTCCAAATTTAATTAGAGGAGAGATGCTTATAGGGTGGATGAAACAGGTGTTAGTATTTTGAAGGCAAAAGAATACAAAAAGATATGAGGGTTTGGTTGAACGGAGCATGTGCACTGAGAGCACAAGCTTTTAATGGTGGTCCTCTTGGAATTGGTAGAGCACAAAGATGTAGAGCGCAAAAACAGAAGTAGAGGTGAAAAGTAAAAGAGCCAAGAAGAAGACAGCTTGGTAGCAGATACTACATATATACATGGATATTTAGATAATTAGATTTGCAACTAAAATAAATTTAATATGATTCAGACAATTAAGAAAACACAAAACCCTTAAATTATTTTGACAGAGGAAAAAACACCTTTCCGGTAGACATAGCTAATTCTCCCAATTGCTTCCATTTAGACTCACTATGCACTTCTATAGCAATAGCCTGCAAAAAGAGAGAATTGAGATTACTCGCAATATTAACTGACAAATCAAACTCATTAAAACAAGAAATGCAAGTCAAATAATCGCCTTTGTGGGACAGAAGAACTTGCCTTTGCAACCTCTAATCTTCCAAGCTGTATGGCTAGGTCGAATCTGTAGTCAGGGTCAGTAGCTACTTCAAGAGCATCCTCTATCATGCCTCGGGATTCCAGGAAATGAGCCACACTACGATAAAAACAAGTATTGTAATTAGGATGCATATGATCCAAATTTTAAAACTCATGTATTAGTAATTAGCAACACTAATAGAAAATATTATAAACCTAAGACATATAAAGAAGATGCACTATATATCCATACAAGATTATACATTAGTACCATAAAAGCATGCCAAGCAATGATAAATAATATGGAAGCAAACTAGATAGAGTCCAGACTAACATATCAAAGTGGGCAAGAAGCTAAGTACCACTAATATGCAAACTAACATTTTACTCATGAATGTCAAAGATCCTCAGGTCAACCACAGAAGATCCATTTTTATTTCTCAGCAGGTTTACATTTTACTCAGGGGATCAGACCAGAACATTTCTTACAAAAAGATAGAACTTATGAAGGGCATGTAATACATGACAATTATCTTAATATACATTTTGTTTTTCAGCAAGTATATTTACATAATTTTATAAAATATAACCCATTTAAGGATGCTTAAAAACATATCAAAACATAATTACAAAATAATTTAAGAAAAGTTCATAATATAACAAAGTACCCAATAGTAGTAACTACTACCTATTATGATGCTCTTTTGGAATTGATGGTAGAATTTCACTAGCCCTTTCCAAATCACCACGCATCACAAGAGTCTTGTACTCAATCAAGCTTAAAAGCAGTGTGTAGCCCACAACACTGAGGAACAATCGAGAAAGAAAAAAAAGATTAAAATTACTGCATCGAGAGATTTTGAATAATGCAAGCGATTGGCTCACTTACTTGAATTCTTTGTCTATCAAAAAAACCCTACTTTGGCTGGCAAGATATCCCAACAAGTACATTGGACGGTCCAAGTGAAACATTGTAGTTACCTGAATTCATTTATGCACCAACAGATTTCATATGATCCTTGTAATTCAGTAAATATTTTATTTATTTGATAAACGAAGAAATTCATTACAACATAGATGATTACAAAGAGTTCAATAAATAAATATGGAGTTTAGGGTTTAGGGTAGCTAAAAGGAAAGAGTTAATACCTCACCACCAACACAATAATTAAGTCTCCAAGAAGAATTGTTGTAGATAAAACAATCCCCAACCCAGATCCCTGTCCTGACACGTTCACTCATTTCATGAAGGAGCTCAAAGGCATCTTCAACACCTTGCTCATCCACAGATCTTCCACTATCTAAATATGATGAAACAACATCACGCTGCAACAGAAGAAATAAAACGTTTACTGTGGTTTACCACCAAATATTCATTCAACCGAAAAGACATGGAAAGCATAATGAGAAAGCTAAACACAACAACAAAATCTAGTCAATTGAAAACTCACATTGTACTTCAGAATGTAGAATGATGTATCACTAGCAATCGTCACTAGATCACCGCTATCAGCCCAGTAGAGGTTCTGAGACAAGGAAAAATTACAAAATGTACAGGGAATGTGAAGAGGGTAAAAAGCAAAAAATTAGGGGTCTGTTTGGTTGAAGAAAATGTTATCTGTTTTCAACTTTAACTACAAAAATGTCCCCATCATTTTCACGTTGTTAGATGTTTTTGATGTTTTGTATTAAAAACAATGAAACAACTTTTATTATTTTCACGGTTTCATGTGAAAAACTTTGAAGACAAAGTGCCATTTTTGTAATTAAAACAGAGAATAAAATAAGAAACCAGACAGGCCCAAAATGTCTGAAAGCACTTACTTTCACATTCACATCAATGCGCCTAATCAATCTGCATTCAGCCCAATCATAAAAGCATATGAAATCATTTGAGCACATTGCCAATACAGTCCCACCAAATATTCTTTCTGCTGAAAAAGTCGGTCGAATACTCTTCTTTTCCTGATATACAAAAAAATCTGACATTCCTCAGTTGCTTGTTAAACAAAATTCTGTTTGGAAAATCAATTGCCATTGCCAAGATAACTGTTTTTGCTTGGTCCTTGCCTAAATAGTAAATCAATACAAGGACCCATTTTGCTTGCACTTTAAAGAAATCTGAAGGATTAGTTGGCTGTTAGCATCATTTTCATCTTCAAAGAATGTATAAAATGGGAGAACTTGAAAATGAAGTTCAAACCTGGAAAGTTTTGCTGAAAATTTTAATCTTTGATGTACTCTCTCTTACAGCATACTCTCCATCCGTAGACCAAGCAAATTCCAGTGCTGAACCAAATGACCTATTTCTCCATGCCAAGGCAGTATATATAATATACTCACCATCCCCACAAACCACAACAAACCTCCCATTTGGATTGTGCCTTAAACTCTGAATATAATAAAGCAAATTACAATTCAGTCACCACTCTACATACATGAAGATACAAATTACTGACAATAAATTTAAAAAAAAATTAATGAAGATAATTGAACCCAAAGGACTGATTAAGCTCATTTCCTCACGTATGGATTCAAGACTACACATATATTACATTCTTTCTTGTCAATGTCATTAACTTTTGACTTCAAAAGTCAAACATCAAATAATATAGTTTTGCAGAGATTGTCGGTATCCGAAAGTCACATTGAACAATAACTAATCCAAGTTGAGCTGGATGGACCCATATAAGGGAGGAAAATCTCCCAACGCCTAGTTTTTCAATACCAAAGGCCTTGATTGAGAAAAACAAAGCTCCTCACAACTTATACAAGTAGATGTTTGAAATTACTAATGAAATCTATATTTATTTAAAAGAGTACTCATTCGTACCCAGTTATATACTAAAGAAGAATAGTGATGACCAATTGAATCTTATCCTATAAAACAATAACAGACTTTTTCACAGTATCAAAATATAAAAAAATTACCAGGTTTAACAAAAATTGAAAATATGGCACAACTAAAAATAAAGAAGCTGGGACAAATATATCAAAATCCCTGAATTGCTAATAATGTAAATGTGCTTGTTTCCTAAAATCTGTTGAAGGTTGTACGGTGTGAGCATATATGACAAACATAGATAAGTAATGCAAAATATTAAGAATAAGAGCTCACTTGTGGATAGAGATCACAGGTGCCCAACTCCTTAACAGCCAACGGTAACCTTTCTCCATCAGCAATCTAAAAAAGACAGTACTCGTCTGTGTCATTAATAAAAAATTAAGTTTTCATTTTTTGCTCGCATATTCTACTGCCAAATAATAAGTCCATACCTCCACATCTGCTCCTACACTCCTTATATTGACAGTTTGAATCTCATTATGCTTAGCCCAAATGATCTTCCCACTGTTGTCCATGCTAGCTACAGGTTCTTCTCGACCAAGTTTGACCATTATAGTTCCTTCATCATAGCCAATCACAACCCTACAAAGAAAGATGTTTTGGTAATGCAGGTCGCGATGGAGGATCGAAGAGATATGCTCATTTTGTAAGAGAAGAAAAGGTAAAGGAGATTCCGCATCTATGGAGAGATCAAAGCAAACAAGATCACATGAAATATGAAGAGAAAACAAAGTCTTCTAATCATTAAACTAATCAAAATGATTCAAGGGCCTAAGTATGAGGCACAGAAATTACTCGCAGATAGTTTCTTTCAGAAAAAACTCACCGACGTGAACTCTTCAGGTATCCAATAGCCCAAACTCTTTCAAGGCCATAATTCAATGTGTTCTCAAGCCTGCAAGCATATTAAATCACCATTAAGTCTTAAAAGAAATTGACTAGAATATATACATAATCTCAATACGGTTTAAGTAAAATCTGAAAAAGTATACCATGGAAAAAGTAAACAAAATAAAATATAATAGATGAATTATAAAGCACTATACAGTCTGCTAGTCAAAATTCCAGCACTATGTCAATCCTCAAGTGAATGTCAAATTTAGACATAATAGTCATCATAAGATAGCTGAAGCAACAAATAACAGTATCATTATTTTTTAAAGTGAAAAGACATACTGGGATAAGGTCTACTTCTAAGATCAAAAGTCAACCAAAGAAAAACAATTCAAGTTCCTACAAGAGTGATGAGAATGACACGAAAAAGCATGAGGAATGCACCAAATAGAATAAGATAAACCTCACAACAAGATATTTTGTGAACAGAATCAACTTACCTATAAGTTGTTGAATGCCAAATGCGGACTGTACCATCCTCAGAGCCAGTAATTATAATAGGAAGTTCAGGATGAAAGCATACAGCAGATACATTGTGAGTGTGACCTTCAAGAGTCTGGACACAACTTTTGGTCTGATAATCCCATACCTGTTTCATCGGTTTTTATAGGATTATTAAATCATGTGTATATACATCTAGGAAAACAAATCAAAGAGGAAAATGGGGAGATGAAGAGTAAAGAAAGCAAAAAAAGAAATTAAACCTTGGCAGTGTGATCATCAGAACCAGTAATTAGAAAAGGTTTGTCACCACCTGTAAAATAATCAACGCAATTCACTCCTTTTTGATGGGCATCCAGCGTAAAATTTGGGTCAGGAGAACCAAGATTCCAAATCTGCAAGGGAATGTAACAGTGTTTATGCATAATATTATTGTATAGGTGTATGGAAATAAATAAAGAAAATGCCGGGAACATCTGGCAAAAAGAACACGTCTAAACCTTTATGGTGCGATCAAGAGATGCACTGGCAAAGGTGTTTGTATCTTTAGGATTGAATGTCACTTGCATGACATAATGAGAATGTCCCTCAAATATCTGGGTACAGATCCAGCCTTTCTCCCAATCCCAAAGCTTTATGAGCATATCATCAGACGATGATAGCACATAAGGAAGGGTGGGATGAACAGCCACACACCTAATGTAATCTGTGTGTGCTTCAAATACTTTAACTTTATCCATTGTGTTGTAATTATATACACGAATAAACATATCATCTGCTCCTGCAACAACCCACTGTTTGCGGGCAATAAACTTGGCCGACCTAACTGCAATATAATGCTATACATGAGACCGATGAAATGAAATATATAACAAAAAAAATAGCTTCAAGCAAATGAATCATGAAACAGATATACAAATAGCGAAACAAACAGACTGAAAAAAGCTCGGGTACCAGGTAACTCAGTAACCTCAAAAGACTTAGCCATGGTCTGAAATAGAAAAAGGAAATTAAAGTTAATCGCGCAAGAAAAATAATAAAATTATAGAAACTAATAACAAACATCCGTATGAAGAAAGGCTTGTGAAAAATTAAATGTAGAACAGGAAAAGAGTAGAGTCCATCGTTTTTCAATACCAATTACACTATAAATTTATATAAAATGCATCAGTCTGTCGATTTATAAATTAACATGCTAAATCCATGAATCTATGATAGGAAAACAAGAAGAATATGCCTCACTGAATATTAGTGGAACCGACAATATACAACATGCAGAATATACAAATCTAAGTGCAAGAGCAAAATTCTTCCAAGTCAATGATATATCTTCTTTGGATATATAAGAGGGGCAAAAAATCTATAGCCAATGCTGATACTAAATCTACAAGAGCAAATACCTTTCCAAACTAAAAAATGTACCTCAAACAGGTCAACTATTAAAATGTACCACACAAATAAGTAGAACATCTAACAAAATGCCCCAATAAATCACCTGGTATGGGCAGGGAAATGATAGGCTAAATAGAGTGGAAGGTAAACCAGCCTGTTTGGAATTTGAACCCAGGTTCTAACAGGTCAACCCAACGGAAATTAGTGCACTTGTGCTAATGCTATTGGGAATTTATTCCTATCAATTTATCGGGGTAGTTTTACAAAACACTATCCAGTCTCAATCTGCTTATACATATAAAATGCTACAGTAATTTCTGACCAGTTTTCAACATAAAAGATGGCTGTAATAGACATTTTATTGACTAAATGATCACAATATAAATTGCTACAGATCAAGACTTGTTACATGTATTGAGCCAAAGTTTTCCTTCTAACTTCGTACAAAAGGAAAGTCATTCTACATAACATCACAAATTTAGGAGTTTATGAGGACCAGTTTTTATATGAAGGGAAGATTTTATTTATTTGTAGCTTAATATATATGCATGAGTAAATAAATCACATACTACACTGGTATCAAATATAAATAGAAAAGGTCATATTTGGTAATCTAAAATATACGCAAATCTTAACTAACTTTACCCTACTTAATGATGTCATTCCTAAAATATCCTCCAATTAATATAATTTTATTTTTCAATAACCCATAAAGGGCAGTTTGGAGAATACAACTGCAGTTAGCTTTAATTAATGTGAGTATAGGTATTTTTGCTTGAAATCAAGACCGGTGGGAGTAATATATTAGAAGAACACTGACACTTTGCACAACACTTTTGCATACTACAAGTATAGACTAGCTTTTCCAAACAAAAAACACCAACAAAGAAGAAATATGTGGATGCTTTAAATTTGAAGGAAAGCCACAACAATAGTCAATAGTCTTCTCCATTCATGAATCAACCGACCATTACACATAGGCACCATGCAAAAGAGTAGCTTGTCTGGAGATCAATCAACAAAACATCCGTGTCTGACTCCAGTGACAACATACAGGAATTACGTATTTTGCAATTTGGTCACTTATATATTATAACAATATAAAACATTGAAATTATAAAAAAAAATTCACACCTGAGATTGGTAGTTCCAGATACAGACTGTCCCGGAGTATAAACTTGCTAGAATCCTACATTAACAACAGTAAAATGACACAATTCAGCAAAACATCCAAATATCTACTATTCACCAATGCAGCAAACTATCCTAATAGATGCGACACTTGAGAAAGACCAAATGAATGGAACCAACAAATTCCACATAAAGAGCAACAGTATATAATTATGGTTTCAAACTTAGCTTCGTTTCATTCATAAATTCATAAAATAAAATAAATTCCATAGAAGAAATCATACAGTACAGCCAATGACAAAGTATTACCATGGTTCTGTTGGATGTAGATCCACAGACTTTACTCTTTCTGATCTTTGCGCAAGCTTTCGCTGATCAAATTAGTGAATTACACAACAACACATAAGTTTAATCAATCAGAAATCTAAACACTGATACTTTACTTAGTTTCTGAGAAACTTAATTCACAAAAAATATCATTGATTAACTAATTAAACATTTCTAAGCAAGCAAAACATAAAATAAACCTGGAATCAAAATCCAAAACAAAAAAATACCTTGATTTCGAGTCTGAGAGGCTGCAAAATAAAACACAACAAACAAAAACGAGTCAATGCACAATTCATTATAATAGATTAGATCCAAAAGAAACTAAAATCGCATAAACTAAACAAAACAAAATTAGGAGGTTTCGAAACACGAGGCAGTGAAATTCGAAGAGCAAAATATGACAACGTGAAATCGAAACGAGCGAGTTTCAGATCTAAAGGTCGTTGAGAAGTGTGAAACGTTTTGCGAGAGAAGAGATCGAAGAGGAAACTCACCATTTGTGAAAGTTGGAGGAACTAGATGGATTTGATTGAGAAAAATCGTTGAAGATTGAGATGTGAATTTGAAGAGCCCTAAGAGATCGAGCTCAGAGAGAGAAGGGAACGAGGTTTGCAGAGCAGAAGTGCAAATGTGCAATCGATGGGGAAGAAAGAAAGAGGAGAGTGGTGTTTTGCAGATTAAGGCATGGATTTACGATAATGCCACTGGAAGGGACAGTGACTCACTGTGGGAATCCTGTAGTTTTTTGTCATTCACTTTTTTAAATATTTGCAATATTGCATGTCTTTCTTTATTTCACATATATATCATACATGGATATATTTATTTTATTTGTTTCTCTCCTTTTGTTTTTCTTAATCAAGTAACAGTATTTTCAATGTTTTAGTGCATTTTTGTATAATTGTGTTTCAGTCTTCAAACGTATATAGAATATTTTAATAATTATTTTAAAATTTTGAGAAATGGTTTTCTTTATAACTATTATACTTTCAACACTGGTTTTTATTTTCTTTTCAATTTATTGTCAAAAAATTTCACACAAAAAAAATATTAAAATGCAAAAACCCTTCTTTTAGACCACAATTAAAGTAGAGTAACTTCATTTATGAAATTAAATGATTGTTTTTTCAAATTTAGTGTTTAACGTTGGATTCTCAAGAATGGAATTAAAATTTATTGAGTCATGCACTATAATTCTTTTAGGACAACAAACATTTTAAATTTTCATTTTGATATTTTATTATGTAATATTCTCTTTTATTAATTATTATCTCATATTATTTTGACAATGATCTTTTACATGTATTATCTTTTGATTTTGTTATTTTCATTATGATTGTATTATCATTTAACTTGAGTCAAAAATATTATCTATTTTATATTTTTCTTCTTTAATATGTGATGAAATTTGTAAGTTATAGAACCGTTTTTTACGTATTAGGGTAAGTTTCCATGTTCGATTGTCTTTGTTAAAAATAATATGCATATTCGCTGCTTTTATTTTTTTTCTTACACTCACACCTAACAAATGTTTTCAATCAATCTGCTCCTTCACTCAACAATTATTTTAAAGGGATAGATTCATCAAGAATGTAAAATACATACTTTAGTGTGACTGACGTTGATATATTGTTATACATATGTCTTATGTTAATGTTGTTGAAAAATATTAACTTTAATTTTTATTGAATTACATTTTTAGATATTTAAAAAAAAAACATTGCAAATGATAAATAGTTGGTTTGAGGTGCTATCATAGTTGATACACCAGACTAATCATGTAACTTATTTGGACTATATTTTTGCTTAAAAAATCTTATATACGATGCGAATATGTTTAAAAAATTAGAAGTAATGGAGATGAAGACTTGTAAATTATTAATGTAAATTTTTTTTATTTATCTATTGTATATTTAAAGTAAAGTGGTTGCATATAAAAGCATAAGCATAATTATAGAATTTTTTTATTGAATATTAGATTTCAGAAGTGACAATTTTTCGTGTGTCATATGACACACACAATTATATCATTTTTTGTTGTACAAAAAGATAGTAGCGCTCAAGAAATAAAAAATAAACTAAGAAACTAAGCAGATATTCCTAGACATAAAAGTCCCAAAAATATTATCAAATATCATTTTGTGAAATTCAATAGGAGGGGTCTCTAAAACAAATAAAGTCAAATGATATAATGAAATGTTGATGTTAACAAGACAATTATGGTTCAAATGATATAAAGCAATGTTAAAGTTAGTCATGGTTGTCAAACTCACGAGTTTACGAGTACACCTCCTCAAAAAGAGTTAACTCGTTCATAGAATCATTTTCTTGGTAGATTTGGACAGAGTCAAGTAGAATCGTGAGTCCATGGTGATTCACGAGTTTAATGAAAATTTAGAAAAAAAAAATTCAAAACGTAGTGGGCTTCATTGTTTCCTTGAATTCCAAGGATTGTGAATCCTTATTTCCTTGTCATGTCTCTTTGTTTCCTTTAAACCTATAAGAACATGATCAAATTGAGTGTTTCTCACTTTCTCTTCCATCTCATTACTCTATGTTCTATGTTTTTGCTCTTCACTCGTGTTTTGAGTAATTTTTTTTGCATTTTGGTTTTCACGTTCTGATTGTGCATCCCTTGTGTTCTACCTTCAACACATCTCTCTCATTCGACACTAATTTATGTTCCACTTTTTTGTTTCATTTATTTTCTTTTTTGCAATATGTTTGCTTTAGTTGTGTTGGTTGTCCTTTACTGTGTCTATTTTTTGGAACAACTTTATTATGGATTCTTTTGGAACTACTTTATTATAGAGTTTGAAATTGGATTGTTGAATTATTTTAATGGAAATTAGTGTTCTATTATATAAGTGTCATTTATAGAGGTTTTAATGTCGCTTTTTATTGTCTATAAACACTTACGAGTATACGACTTGAGTCTACTGACCATTCACGAGTCTACGTAGACTTGTTAGTCTGACAACCTTGTATGCTACCTCATATTCAACAACTTCTGGATACGGTGAAATAAAGTAGGGATAACCCCATTGAAATTGTCAAAACCATGTTGATCAAAATCTTCAAATCGCTTTCCACTATAAGGTGAGAAAAATGCTTCCTACAAGCCTTGTCTAAACCCTAATCCAACTTCGACATCTCAACATGTAAGGCATTGAAAGCTCAAATCTTCATTGTGTGTCCTTTAATCCATCTGCCATCATAATCTAAAAAAAAAACACTGCACCCGACAATGTCTCTCATTTCCTTGCACACACCATCATTGTTGAGCTTGATCTAGCCCTTTTGCGTCCACTTCCAACCTATGTAGATAGTGTCCTTCAACTTAGGACCTCTATGTAGAGGTTTCAGGTTGCGGTCTTCAATATCTTTGACAAATCTTTGGATAAATAAAGTTGGTTGTTCGACCTTTGGAAGTCAACCTTAAAGATAGTTTTATTCCTCCACTTCCACAAATACCAACACATTGTCATGAAGGTGTTTCACCATATGGATGTGCTCGTCCCAACCCCTTTTTTGTTGAGGCTATTGAAAAACCAATCCTTGCATCCAAAAGAAATGAAACCAGTTACAAAATCAGACGAAAAGATATGAAACCATACCTGAGGTGCGTGAATGCAATCATGAAGCATGTGAATAGTAGTTTTATATCCATTATCACAACATTGACAAGTATGAGATATCCTAGTACCTTGTCTACTCCTTCGAAAATTAGTGAGAACGTGTCCATGCCCAACCAACCAAATAAATATTTGAATGTGATGTGAGTCTGCCACTTCGAAAAGAATTTCCAATCAGTCTCCACAAAGGGGGAATTCTAATGTTGTAGAGAGTAGAAAGGATTGTGAAATGATGGGTATTGGTTCCTCCCCACCCAATAGTGTTAGGACCATCATTGTAATTAGGGGACAAAATTGTGAGCATATGACTAACAGTGTCAGTTGGCAAGTTGTTCGTAAGAAATTCATTGTCCAATTCTTCAAAAGAAATCAACTGAAAAATATTGATATTGTTAGACTGAATATTTTGTTTTGGACTCGAATTCGAAACTTCGCAATTATGTGCTAGAATTTTAAGTAGTACTTATCACTCCGTGTACAAACAAAAAAAACAAGACTCAACTTCATAAAATCACATAAATATGTATATAACATATATTAATATCAAACATTTCATTCAAAGAGTATTATAAATAAGTTTTTAAAATCAATTAATTTCACTAATATATATATATATATTTGCACTATAATTGTATGACAAAATAACTATATTTACATATTTACTAAGACATTTATGTATATAATAAAATTGTAAAATTTAACACAGAGATAATAGTTTTCAAAATTAACTGATTTCACTAAAATAATGAGATTTCTTAGATGAAGACACAAAATTTTCAAATTGATTAGTTTAAAATAAATTATTTTTCGTTGTTGAAAAATTCATAGTAATTTATAAGACATAACAACCTATTTCATAAGATCACAAATTTTTTACAATTAATAAAAAATCTTAATATTTAAGTGAACAATTTGTCATTGTAAATAAGATTTATTGATGTTATTATTAAATCACACAAACAAAATCAATTCTCTAATTTAACATATAAATCATTTTAAATTTAAATTTGTTTGTACTTTTCTCTAGATGGAGGTTCTATGTCATTTCATTTGCCACATCTTACTCTCTCACTCGAATACTTATTCAACTAGAAATGTAAACGAGAATCAAAATATCTCACATTTCCATTCTCCTTCTGTACTTTAGATTTTTTTTTTCTCTACATGTCCCTATCCATATAGATGCCCACATTATGGGAACTCATTAAAATAAAATTTATTATATTTCTAACATTTTCAATCAAATTGATAGTACAAAAATATATAAAATTTAACCCTAAAACAAATTAAAAATTATGATATTATTGTGATTCTTTTGACAACAATGTATAAAATAAATTTTTATACATGTATTGTGTGAAAAGACCAATAAACATAATATATAAAAGGAGATGTACCAAGTGAAGAATTTCCTATCCACATAGCCCCAGATAGGAGAGTATCCACATGAATCTCTACATACTAGTATAAATTGATATTCCTACGACTAGTTTAGGCACAAATTTACGATTTTGGAGATCCAATTGGATATTGAGTACTAAATACCCAAAAAATACTTGCATTGGATCCAAATTATTCACAGGTTAATGATCATACGCTATATAAAGTTTACAAGTTCTAATTTTTAAGAATTTAAATTAACTTTATACAATTCCAAAATGAACGTCAAAATGTAAGAAAACATTTAGCCGAATGTTTGTTTTCACGGTTCAATTAGAGTATCTTTGATGCATATAATAGGATAAAGATAAAATATAATATAAAATTAAATAATAATATAATATGATAGTAACATACACACATAATAAACAACATAAAAATATTTTACTTTGTTATATATTGTACACATCTCATCATGACATGACATGTTATGATATATCTTATATTTAAATAATAAAATTACTATTATGAATAATTCATAATAAAAAATTTAAATTCTATTTAAATTTATTTTTTCAAAAAAACTACAAATAATTAAATAATTCTATTTTATTTGTTAGAATATAAATAAAGAATTAATATATATTATATGTAAATGATAAATATACTCTTGTAAATAAGTTATATTTATTTTAAAGTTTTAATTAATTTTCATATTTTTATAATTTTAAATACTAATTTATTAAATTGTATAAAAGACAAAACTACCATTGTAATAAAATCATACATTTTAAAAATTTATTATTAATATTTCATTTTTAAATTTAATATCAAATTTGATTAATTATTTTTATATTTATATTTGATGAGATTTAAATTTTTATATTTTATTATATTTTAATTTTATATTTTAAATTATATTTTATAAAAGTAATTAAATAAATTACTGTTTTTATCATATCTTGCTAGTTTCTCATCCAACTCATATTCAAAATAAAAATTTCGACTAAAGAGATAAAATATGATAAAATTTTGAATTAACTTCCCATATTATGTTGATTTATCAAATATTTATTAAAATTAAAATATAATAACTTATTTTTATCATGTATCTTGTCATATCCATCAAACAAGAAGTTACAAAACATGACAAGAGAAATGCTAAGAAAACATATGTTTGGTATCATAGTAGAGTTACCAAAATCTAGGTTGCATTATGGCTTTACAATATCATGCTGCAATTGACATTGACTTACACTTAACAATAGCATATATATACTGTTTCATACTATCGGTATTATTTTCAATTTCATCTTCCATCGTCTAAAACAAAACATAACTTCTAAGAATAGTTCATTAAGACACATCCCTGCCAAATTCAAGAAATTCACCACATAACAAGTATATCATTTACATCTCTACTAATGTCTGACAACCAATGTGATTGAAATGTTATCAATCACATATCATTGAAATAGCATATCACAAAACAATGGAGATTTGCTCAAGTTTCTCCATTCTATTACGCTATAACGCTACTATAGTCGCTATTTAGCAACATTGACTACAATCTATCAGCCTTGTAAATCCTTTTATTCATCAAATGTTAGAATGCACACAAACCAAATTTTATACCCATTTTCAGTCTATTTTGTTTCTCTCTTCAATGAATGAAGAAAGGAGTATCTATCTACTCCAATGTTTTTCACAACATGAAGAAGATAAAGGGCTTAACAAGAAGTTTAAAGCAAGTTTCTGGTGCTGTATTTCAAACTTATTGCAGCCATATTTGATATTTCAAACTTCCACAATAATTGTAAAAAAGGAGGATAATCCTTGGATATACATCTAAACACATCTTATGCATCTTGGTTTCAAATGAAGTATCTGGACTTCATAACCTAATACCAAATCAAGTTATAAACTATTAACAAACCCCACATACACACATATATAGATTGAATCCTGAGAATACAGATAATCTTGATCCAGTATATAACTATCAAATAGATACTGTTTTGATATAAACAACAACAACAAACTGATTAATCATTCTTCAGTTAAGCTCCACAAAAAGTACAACAGGTAAACTTCCTTAACATATTCCCTCTTATTCATATGGTATTTGGATATAGGCTGCATCACAGACAAAAGGGATATCGGCATACATACCAACAAGGGCGCACCTTATGCACTCCATGGTGGTGAAGAGGAAAAGAAAAAATGCAGTAGTCCAGAAATGCATTCCGAATTTCCCCCAGTACCACGACAGTGGCATCCAACGGCTCACAATCCCTGTAACCTGCAGCGCTATCTCGAGTAACATTCCGACCGCAACATGAAATCTGAAGAAATGAGGCCATTCTTTTCTCCTCACAATTGTAAGATATGCAATCAAGAAGTATGCTATGAGAGACCATCTAGGTAAGCTACCAATTGCCATGAGAAAAGGGTATGTGTAGAATTCGAATAGTTCGATAAACGGGTGAAGGTTGTATGCTGTCTGAGCATACATCCATACCTGATGGAAAGGTAAAAGGTAAGGGAGGCATGCTAATGTTCTCCACCACCATCTTGGTTTTTTGGTCATTGGAGGAAATCGAAAGCCGGATGAATCCTTCATTGCTCGAGGGGCTGTACAGGACCTGTGTAGCCTCGGTAACTTGGGGATAGTACGAAGAAGAAGATTCTGACCACCGCTTAAAAGTAGACTCGATGCAGAAGACATGTCTGTGAATGCCATTCCTATGGAAGAAAGATTGATAAAGAAATTAAAAATACAAATCGACACGTCGGACTTAAACACTGCTGTAAAAAATTCCTACAGTCACCAGATCAAATTCGTTGGATAGACATCAGACATGTCACATTGTGACTTTGACAAATCGGAAACTGGAAATGTCGATGTCTGATCTTCATCAAGACTGAGATCATTGACAACAGTGATTGCATGAAATCCATTCCCATTTAAGTGGAGCTTGACTGACAAATTTCTAAAAATTATATTCATACTCCCAGTCACTTGGATGCAATTTAAAGTATCATATTTAGAAAAATTACACCAAGGTCCTTTTTTACTGAACAACATACACAAGTAAACAATCAATTCTATTGTTTTCACACGTCCTTGTTGAGCATGGTAAAAAATAAACCCTCAATTTAGTTCTAAAGATTTAGTTCCTAAAGATCTCTCTCTCTCTTATTTAGAATCTGTTTGGATTGACTTATTTGAACTAATCTACTAACATCAGTACTTGTGAGTCTGTTTGAGAGAACTTATGGAAACAACTTATGATATGTCTACAAGCTGTTTTCAACTAATGTTCATAAGCTAACAAGGATAGCTTATGAAAACAACTTGTATAAAAATAATTTGACTTTACTCTACCTTGTGTTATAAAATCAGTTAATACATAAGTGCTTATGCTACAAATTGTTAAATAAGTTGCTAATCCAAACAGGGTCATAGTCCATAAAATATAAGAAAATCTACTTAGTCTTTATAGTATACGAAAATCTGTCATATTAGTCTCAGACCTGCTACTAAGATGCTAAGGACTAACAAGACCAACTTTCATATACTTCAGTGACTAACGGGATTCATATAGACGGCTTATTACTTTCATATACTTTAGCGACTAAGTAGGAGAGTCAGTGATACTTGAGAGACAAAATTGAGGGTTTACCCGAACGCTAAATGCCTAAATCAAATAATAGTCTAGTATGCTAAATACTCCATATCATGAAGAAATAATTGAACCAAACAATATTTATTATACCTTTTGGCTTATTTTCTAAACTCTGTCCCCAAAAACTCCGGATGCTTGAGACAGCAACCTTAGCAGGCATTTGGCAAGCATAACACAAGACAGAACCTTGGGATACAGTGCCACCATTTCCAATCATGGTTGATCAACTAATTCAAGAAAAATGCAAAAAAAAAAAAATATTAAAAAAGAAACAGAAACAATACCAATAATAACATGCACCATAGAAAAATTATATAATTAACAACTGATAAACCACTATTCTAGTCCTCGAAAGTGTAATGTGTCAGCCAAAAACCCAAATTAGTTCTAAACTCATCAAAACATCAATCAGTTTATTTTGATGATTCGGAGACTAATTTGAGTAAGAACCAAAAATAACAACTCCCTTCACTTTCAAAGACTAAAACGATGGTTTACCAAAATCATAACAGAAAATGACAACATAAGAAAAGGGTATGCAACATTAAATTGAAAGACACGAATCTCACTGTGAGAATATAATTATCATGAGATTTTGCAGTATATAACAATCACCAAAATAAATTGATAAGAATATTGATGGATACCTAAATAATGATTCAAATTTGTCTGTTCTCTGAGATTGGAAACAGCACCAAAGTGCAATACTCCTTCGTAGCTTCTTCTTCCTCCAGTGTTGGGGAATTCGAAATCTTAAACAATGTTGTTGTTCATGTTTAGGTTTTATCTTCTTTTTGTCCGTTCATTTTTTTACATTATTACAGAAAGAGAAGAAGATAAAGTGTGTGTGTGTGAATTGGGCTTTGTTTTCTTAGCCCAAATAAAAAGTAGATTGCTTCTTGCACCCCATATTACTACTTTTCACAACACTTCACCATTTTATTTGATGTTCTATTTTCCTAAAATACCCTTGTTAATTTGATGTCATGTTATTTTGAAAGTGCTCTTGTCGCACAATTTTAATTTTAGAACCCCCTTCATCTCTTTAGCTACAAAAATGTGGGTGGAAGGAGAGAGAAAAAATGGATAAATGAAGAGGCAATTATGAGTGGGGGAGTAGTGAAGTGAGAGATAGAGAGAAATTAAATGTACTAGAGGAAAAGTAGAGAAATTTTTTGGGAGGGAGTTTGAATCCTCTAATCATTGAGAATTTGTGGCCATGGAACATGTACAACAATTGTAGGTTATACTTTCCTTCGATTTGATATATAAATCTTAAGTATTATTTGGAACATGTACAACAATTGTAGGTAGGGATAGGAATAGGCTAGGCCGTCCGTAGGGGCCTATGACCTGGCCTACTTATGGTCTGGTCTGGCCTGACCTATTTAATAAAAAGGCTAGGCTCAGGCTGTTTTTAAAGCCTATTTATTTAAATAGGTCAGACTCAGGCTTATAAAAAAGCCTGTTAAGCCTAACAGGCCGGCCTATATATATTTATTATTTATTAATATTATTTATTATTATATTAATAATATTATTTTCTATTTTAAATTCTATCAATTAGACAATCACTTACTAATCATTCCATATTCAGTAGTCGTTCCATATTCGATAACAGTTCTATATTTGGTAGTCGTTTTATATTCGGTAACTGTTCAATTAGTCAATCACTTAGTAGTTGTTCCTTATTTGTTTAAGAAGTAATAATGGATTCGTTTAAAAAGGCTTTTAAAAAGGCTTCTAGGCCAGGCCAAACTATTAAAAAGGACAGGCTTAGGCCGAAAAGAAAGCCTATGATAGGCCGTAGGCCGAAAAAATAAATCGTAGGCCAGGCTCAGGCCTTTCAAAGTCTGGCCTGGCCTGACCTATTCCCACCCCTAATTGTAGGTTATACTTTCCTTTGATTTGATATATAAATCTTAAGTATTATTTGATTTGATATACTTGAACAATTATCTTATAATTCAATATATTTTTCATTACTTTTATCTTATTTTATAATTTCTATCTAGAATTGTAATAATAGTGTTTTAGATTTACACTTTCAAATTAATGTCGGGGTGCAAAAAGTATCCTCCTAAAATTAGTAGGTTATATAAATAACAAAGTGAGGTGAGATTGGAGCTTAAAGTAAGGCTCACATGCTCTTATGTTTGGGTTGACCTTGAAGTCACACATAATGGATATCAAATGGTGCGATATCTTAATAGAGAATAATGAGAGGATAAAGAGATTAGACAAAAGTGGAAGGGTGCTAATTAAGGATAAAAAAGATGCATATAGAAGACAAAATTATTTCATGGGTGACAACAAAGTAAACACTTATAGCATGATGACGGTTCAAGTATGATGTTGTTGAACTTGAAATATAAAGTGTAAAGTTATGAATATATGATGTTGTTGTTTAACTTGAATTTAAATCATCTAAAGTGATAAGTTAGTAAAGTGAGTAAATCAATTATTGATATTATAATTACTTATAATTGGTCATACATGGGTATATAATATCAACTACTGATCTACTCAAATATCAAGTATATTTTCTTTCATGTGGATTCTCAATTATGGAACATCACGCCATATGTATATGATGATAAGTCATTTGTGTCTTTAAATCATGTCTTGTTTATGTTGATTATGACTAATGATAACACTCTTATGTCATTAGCAAACATTAGTCCCATCTCCCTAAATAACTAACATTTATTTTTTTAATAATTTTATTATATTCTTAATATCATTGAGTCTTACATATGTTAGCTAACTATGTGATTTTAGTTTCTCAATTATGTTTTCTACAACTTCTTGTCAAGTGCAAGATCCACAATTCGGGAGGCTGATTGAAACATGTCGTAAAAATGGGGAACTAATGTCTTGTATGAGATAAGAGTTCCAAATAATGCAATCTCAACTTCTACTTTCATAGTTGATTTATCATCTTTTTGTTAGAATTATTGGTCAACTAGTTTTTATTTATAAAATTCTCGTCTTGAAGATGTATTTGCTTTTAGATTAAAGTATATGACTTCAATTAAATCTTTAGAAAAGTTTCAAATCAATGATTTTTCTTTTGGAATTTATCATATATTTCGTATGATGGTTAAAATACAACATAATATTGTTATAAAGTATTTTTGTTGTGATTTAGTTGGTAAATATATTTCTTTATATTACGTCAATAATAGATAGTCCTCGAGAAACGAAGAAAAGGGAGAAGGAGAATATACTTCCAACAAACAACATAGTGTTAACCATACAAAACAATAGTAAGATATAACTACTAAAACCTCAAAAAACTAAATTATCCTCGATATAATATAATATAAAAGATATTAAAAAGGAGGAAATTACTCACTTTCTTTTTTAAAATGAATTATTCACTAATTACTCTTTTGGCCCCTGAAGTTATTTTTTGATTCTACTCTAATTTCTAAATGGCTCGGTTTGATGCCCATGATACAAATAGATATTTTCATGTTTGATATACAAATGATAACCAACATGATAACATTTTATTTTGTCATATATTTGATACTCATCTCATCATCATACAATATAATATATATGATATTTAAATAACAAAATTACCATTGTGAACAATTATATATTAGTTTCTTTTTTAAATTAACATATTATATTTTAAATATTATAATATTAAAAAAAAAATAATGAAATAATTTTATATTAAAACTATCCATTGTCATTACTAAATAAACAACTTAAATTTATAAAAAAAAATCATGAGTAACCAAATAGTTATATTTTATTTGTTAGAATAT